>JAQGCM010000625.1:0-22758 GCA_034699705.1 Hymenaphorura dentifera | reverse complement strand
AGGAAGGAATGCTGGTGTTGTGGTCAAGGTCAATGGGTTCATCCTCATCCAAAGGATCATCCTCAGAATCTGACATGGAAAGCACGGTCTGGACATACTGGCGAGCCAAATGATTGAAAACAGTCGTCACGTTCAAGTCATCTTTGACGGATGTTTTGAAAAGTTTGACTATTCCAAGGGACCGAGCCATGGCTTCTATCTCGGCGCTGAAATACAGAATAAAATAGCAATTTTTCTTAGAAAATCGGGCTTGGCAATGCAATGCACAAGTCAACGAATGACCCCAGCAGATTTACGCTTAGGAATTTTTGCAACCAAATAAAATCATCAAAGCCCCATAATAATAATAAAAGTTTGGCATTGACACCTTTCCAACCTCCTCCTCGTCACGATTTTCATATAATGGATCTGAGCTTCTTATCGTTCCTAGTTGCTCTAATGCTGATTATTGCAAAGCAACTTTAAAGTGACAGCATAAACATCTTAAGGGTTATCTGAGGTTAAGATTAAGATTCGTTCGACAGCTTGGCTGGGATGGAGAGTCAGGAGCAGTGTAAGTCAACGAATGGACAATGCCAAGCCAAGACCTGCTTTTCAACTCAAATCTTGTAAAAACGTAAAAACAAAAGTCATGCGAAGACATAATTTCATTGCTCGTTAATTTTAGGGTGAAAATTGTAGGATAAAATGTGAAGATGCAATGGAATGAATGTGATTCAGCAAAATCATGTAACTAAAAGTCAAATGGCCTATCTAACGGCTGACCAAGACCAATTTTAATTTCAATTCTAAAGTGAACGAGTTGAAATTCATTTTCAACACGCAAGGTGATTGAGCAAAAATTCCTGAATCTGTTTTAAAACAAAAAAAATTGTACTGAAACGTGAAACTGAACTGAAATCGAAAACAAAAATTGGACACGTCAACAACTCCCATTTGCTTTGTTTTTCTTGCCATTTTCTTCCTGGCTGTCCATCCGATTCTCCACCCCATGCATGCATGCAAGCATTCACGTGCAAGTTTTGTTTGCAAGTGTGTTTTATTTGCGTGCGAAATAATTTTTTCCGCTCAGGTGAAAAAACGCTTGCTGTTGATGTTGCTGTTACGTTGCAATATTTTTTTTTGCAGAGCATTCTGACTTGACTCCATACGCCTATAGTTTCTTGATTGAAACGTCGAACCTGAAGGTGTTCAAGTGTTAAGTTGGCTTGACTGGCATAATATTATTTTTAGGGCAATGAACTTGGCATGGCATGGCACTGACAGCTGAGCTGCTTTTTTAATTTCATAAGCGAACCCAGACCTACTCCGACCCACCATGCTTTTGGACTTTGCTGGTGCGATTTTTTATTGTGTAGCATTAATCCTTCAAAATGATTCATAAAATATTACGACGAGCCATGCTCAAGAAAATGTGCAAAATAATTTGGAAGAGTCTAAATTTCCTAGATTCGCAGTTTGACAGCGCCGTTCAGAGCGAAAAACAAATGTAAGTTTTAGCCACTTTTGCAAATCGGGGTGCGAACCAGCTACACGGGTGTGAAAACATTTCCGTTACGTAAAAGCTCTAAAGCCCTGTGAGCAGGAACTGTGGAATTTCATTGCAATAATGAGCTGAGAAAGATTTGAATTTTAAAAACTCTGAGGTGTGCCTAATGCCAATGGAAAATGCGAAACTAATGGGGCATAATCTTACCTGTCAACAACAGCTTGTTTCTGCAGGTCAAATTTGTTTGCAACCAAAACCATTGGGATGTCTCCGCACTCTCGGCACACCTGAAATAAATAACAAAAAAACAAAGGTCAATGTCAAGAAGGTTTACTGGTTTTACTTGAAATTAGTTGAATTGCTAGTACGGTGGAATTAAGAAATTTGTGAGAATTTATCGTCTTTGTTATTGTTCGTAAAATTTCTAATTAGCGCTGCGACGCTTTAAGTTTGTAACGCGGATATCTTAATTAACATTGACCGTAGAAAAATGCCGAACCTTTTGTTTGTAATCGAAATTTGGAGTTTTTTCCAATTCCCAAAAATTCATTAATCATTTTTGAGTGAACAGCTCAATCATCATAAAACCCAAGTTTGGTTTTGGGCTTGCATTGTTGAAAATTGTAAATGTCTGCGTTGCGATTAAGAAAACAATAATTATAAAATTTATTAAATTGCAAAGAAAAAAGTAAATTGATGATGCCGTTGCATTTATATTGCTAACTAGCCTTGCATTAAAACTTGATTCTGCAATATTTCTTGCAATTCTGAATTTTACAAAAAAATCTGGACATGTAATGTATCGTTTGACAGACTGATTTGTAGCCTGCAGTGGTACCTGCTACCGTTTCTTGTTTTTGTCGCCCATTTTTGTCCGCCAACAATGCAATTATTATTTTAAATTGTGCACAAAGTACATTAAAATTCTGAGTAGCTATTGCCCGAAAGGGTAGGAATGTACGTGCTTATGATAGTTTAGACAGATTGTCTTAATGCAAGGCAAACAATCAAAATCAAATTAACCGGATGAGTCCTATGCGCTGCTCTGCTGCTGCTGTGCTTGCATTTATGACGTCTAATTGAGCAGGGAACAATTGCTAATAATGAATTTCACTCTTGATTACTGATTAGCCTTAGCCATGAGCATGAGCAAAAGTATTACATTGTTGTTGTTGTGGTCTTAGCAATTTTGGACTGTGTCTGATCTGAACTCTGATTGTTGCTCAAAGAATTTGTTTTGCTTCATTAACGAAAATGGATGGCAAGTCGGCAGTGCAAGCCACAAAGTCGCTAATTCTGTCGTCGTTGAGTTTAGCAAAGCCTTGAAGTACGTATTTCAAAAATCGCGTTACAATTTGAAAATTTACTTTTCGAGTTGATCAATTTTGCGTGGGTAGTACTCATAATATGAATACGAATTGCTTGCCCAAAATGCAAACCGATTATGCAATGCGAGCTCTTGTTACTCCCATTAAACAATTCGGAACCGTAGAATTGCTAATTACGGAATTAGCTAATGTTGTTGTTGATAACCCTAAACATTCAGTTCAACAATTATTGGATTCTGTCAATTTTGGTTTAGTTGAGCCTCGTAAAATACAATAATTGTTGCGGAATATAATTTTTCTAAATCTATTTGCACTTTGACTTCGACCAAGTCGAATTGAAATCAAGGATTTAACCTAAACTAATTTCTCTTGTGACAAATATTTTTCTAATTCGTTGTGTTAAATTAGCTCTTCCGTACGATTATGATTGTTTGGCCACTTTGATTTTACTTTCTTAGTTCACACCTTCAAGGCAAATTATCAGGTTTCAAAATTCGCATTAATTCGTCATTACTGCTACAACAATCATAATTACAATTTAGTTTTTCCCTAGCAGTCTCCGTCGGCAACAATACTAGTAAAAAAAAATCCTGCAAAAAACTTCTGTAGACTTCTTTGAGTTTCCTTCTTCCTCGAATTTCTTCGGCGTATACATTCCTTCGCTTTCAACAATCGCATTCGCATTAGATTTTCACATTAATACGTTGACATCTGGTTAGTAGACTGCAAAAAAAAATCACCACAGCGCTGGTGCGGTGACAGGATAACAATGCGAATTCTTACCAAACTCAGGCACCCAAATCTCTACTACTATTTTGATTGTATTGTTAACTAAAAGTTTTGAGCAACATTTCTCTCGGTTGGGTTTGGACTCGAGCTGTGGACATTTTGATTGTTATCTTTCGTTTTCGCCAATTGACCATTCGGAGGACCAGGACTTGACAGCCAACAATTGCAGGCTGCTCTTGATTTTTTTCTTTTCATTGTTGAAGATGTACATACACAGCAAAGCGCAGCGCAGTGTGTTTTTATTCTTGTAACTTGCAAAGGGAAAATGGATTGGAATTGATGCAATTCATGCTCTGTCTTTGTTGTCGTTGTCAATTGTTGTCATGTGGGTCTGGTCTAGGCCTGCCTAGGTCTTTTTCTCTAGCTGTTCTGGTTTCAAAGTTTCGATCTATCTACGCGTTTCTGTAGTTTTTTTTATGGTCAGACCGCGGTGTCACATCCTTTCTGTTTACAATTAAGAAGACAATTGAGAATTTTTTTATGACGACGAAGACGATGATCATGTATTCTCATTGTTGGGAATTGGGATGCATCTAGCATCTCAGTCAATGCATATTTGGCAGGCCAGGCCACACTTGGAGTTTTAAGTGTCATGTTCTTAATTTCACAGCTGGGTGGGCTTCTAGCTTAAAATTAAGGTGAGCCGATAAAATACGAGATGAAGATGCGAGCTGCATTGCGTATGCAATTCGCAGTTTAAGCAAGCCTGGCCTAAGCATCATATTTGGCACCCTGACTACTTCAATTCACACACTTAAAAAAATCTCAGGTGAACATTCTGCCCTGACTGAGCATGCAATTTGTGGGCATTGGCCATTTGAACCGTCAATTAAGAGTTGGGTTTTATATGAAGTAGTGCCAAAATTTTGCACTCTGTTGAATTTTTTGAATGACTACCCCCTGAAATTGGCGAGGATTTCAATGTACAGATTCGCAATGGCCTAATGGGTAAATTAAGTCGAGTTGAAATCAATGCTTTCGGGCCCTTAATTTTTATTAACTTGACCGACAAGATTTGTATTCTTATTGAAAATTGAACTTGAAGGTTCACGTAATTCATTGGACCGAAACAGGATCTCAACTTGGCAATGGCAGAGATGGGCTCACTGATCGTCCAAATTGTCTATTTTTCATTTGTACTCCTACCTCCTACGATATTTCAATTTTGAGAATCTAAAAAGGGCTGACGGAACATTAATATCAATACTCTTACAACTTAACTTGACACTCCTTTTTCTTAGATATAATTGCACTTCGACACGTGCTTGACGACAATGTAATTGTAATGAATATTCCTGCCATTACAATAATATTTTAAAAAATGATCATATTTCATTTTAGCGTTGGGCGCGAGACGCGACCTGCTTTTCAATTGCAAATATGGCGATTGCAACTTTTGAACTTGTGCACCCAGGACTCTCAAACTCTGCTTTTGCGTTGACATGACATCAAGCTCAAAAAGATTGGAGAAACCCACTTTAGAAAGCTACGATTCTCCAAAATGGCGGAAATGTCTGCTCGACTTTCTTAATATTTTCAAATTTATCTAAATTTTACTCACCTTTGTTTTCCATTTGGGCAGTGCATTGAAGGACTCCTTGTCCGTGATACTACAGGCAAGAACACATGCATTGGCTCCGCGGTAATAAGTCCTCGTAATGGCATCGAATTCCTCTGTAATTAATTTCATTGAGTATAGAAATATTCCACAAATTTAAGTACATTTTAGTGCTATTTCTGAATGGTATCATTTCTGACCTTGCCCAGCCGTGTCCCAGAGCATGAGTCTGACCGAATGGTCATCCACAGTCAATATCCTTTCCAGGAAATCTACACCAATCGTTTTCTTATAGTCACGTGTGAAAATGCCTCTGCAAAATCTTTGGATCATCGAAGATTTTCCAACCGATCCGTTTCCGACAATCACCACCTGGTAAAAAAGCAAAACCATTAATACAATACGATAAATTCTCGGAATTCGGAATCATTCCGGAACTGTGAAACCGGATAACCGGAAGTGTCCCAGAAATTCGTAAGTGCTTTTCTTCTCTTAATTAAGATTCATAGCCAGCTTGTTAAACTAACAAACTGCATTGTTGCATCGCATGTCCATGTCCTAACAAACAGTTTATGCAAATGTTTGGGTGTGGGCATTTTTATTGACCCGGTTGGCCCAACCCAACCTGGTCCATTACCAATACCATGTACGAAGGCCAACACCCTTAACACTGTCTCGCATACACCCTATTAGCTCTACACTACACAGTGTTCTTCCCAGTATGTAAATTCAATTGCAATTGCAAAATAATAGCGCCGCATCTTTAGAGGCAGGCGGAACCGTGCCGTCGAAAATTAAAGGGTATTGTACTCGTAGTCATCTCGCGAGCGCTCATCTGTGAAAATTCTACATAAAAATGCACACGAACGACGTGTGTTTTCAATTTATTGTTTCACTCTTAAGCCATAGTCTTTGCAATGCTTAAAGTTTTAGGGCCGACTATTGAGTCGCCTTTGAAAATTAGGAGCAAAATATGCGCTGCGCTGGTACGAATTAGATTGTATTTCTTAATACAATTATTGTTAATTGGGTGACCGTATTGGAGACCATCGCATCAGCTGTCGGTGCGGTGGCCAGTGCCGCCCTTGTAATGTAATTTAAAGACAAGATGAGACCATGTTCGATTCGAGTTCGACATTCGACAATTGTTGTACTTGTAGTCGTAGTCGTAGCAGAGATGATGGAAATCCGATATTGTCATGACATGACATGACAACAATGTACGGATTGAGATTGAGACATATCTGATCGAGTGTCACCCATCATCCATTCTCTCCCAATCTCTTCTTCTTCTCAATTCACTCGTAAGGAATTGGATTGGATTTGCAATTTGCAATTCGTAATTCACAAAGCACAGCTGAGCTGAGAGCTTGAAGCTTGTTTGGTTATGGTTAAATCAAAACCCTTTTCAAGGTTTAATAGAATACGAGTACAACACAAAGCAAAGCAAAGCAACAAAGCACATGGGCATTCGCCAAGAATGCAATGCATTTGCCAAATCATGGTTCATTCAATTTCAAAATCGTCCAATTCAACCGTGAGACTCTTCTCTTCATTCGTCTTCATCTTCTTCATGCATTCAATTAGGTTCAGAATGAGATGTGTATAGCATTAGCAACAATGTGTGCAGAAAATTTTCAAACATAATTTGTACGATCTAAATTCGCTCACTCACATGCTTGGGTGCAAGAAAGGAAAATCTAATATGTGTAGTGGATTGTGTTGTCGGAAAAGCTGGGCATTCAGTAGAAATTCCAAAAGCATAAGTATGGTGATGCTTATGGTCAGGGCTTTTATTTGTTTGGTGTGTTCTAAAAAAAATTTAGAACACGCGAGACTAAAGCATGACAGAGCTGCTCGGCCGACAAATTTTACTCGTTTAAATCTGAATCCTCGCGATTCTGTCTACTGAAATGACAGGGAATTTCATTTCAAATAAAATACTGAGGTACGTGATTAGAAATATTCCCCCAAATGTGTAATTCAAATTAAAATACAACGAAATTCGTAACGATCCTACGGAGACTAACAAAACTTTTTAAGGATTTAAAATCAGCAATTTGCTAAAGTTTCTCTTATTCTCAAAGTGCAGCTTTTCTTGCCTCAGTTTGGACCCAAAGATAATTTTTTGAAACACCCGTGTGTCGTGTGATAAAGAAAATTGGAGTTGATTAATAAGAAATTTGAATTGTTATGGTTCGTAGTACAGCTAGATGAGCGTTAATTCTGATTGCTGACTAACATTGTGAGGTAATCATAAGCCTCTCACCCAAATCCTTGTTCTATTGTTTCCTGACTAGGTCCTAAATTGTAATCCAGTTCCATTTGTTGTCACCAACCAAGTCGTTCGTTACTGTAACGCTCCTAAATTCTACCTACTTAAAATTATTGTTGAAGCTTATCCACCCAAGAAGCCAATATCAATATGGTTCTGTACATCACATTCATTTAATTACAAAAGCTTAATCCGCCCGCGCTCTGCAGTTAGCTTAGAAAGATTTGCACCTGTTCTTAAGAAATAACGTTTTTACAAGTATCGCCGGCTGGGTCAACTTGTCGTAATATAAACTTAAAATTTAAACGAAAAAGTCGGAGTCGATATATTTAGCCTTCTGCCAGAAAAAACTACCACTAAGATGATTGGTGTAGTGGATCTCCCGCGAAGCATTTGTCTTCTGAGAATTCGACGTTCCAATAACACAATGCCGAAAATGTCACCTAATCGTGAACCTGAGGATCGTGACATTTTTCACAACTCACCCATAAAAAAGACAATGGGGACTCGTCTCGTACGTAACAAACAACAACGGTAGTTTCAGTAACATCTGCTAGTTGTACTTTACATGTGTGTCACAATCTCAAATCCCAACAACAAAAGAAGCGAGAATGAGCAATTTGTAACGACAATAACTACATGTTCCTTAATGAACCACTATTTTAAGACATTTGTCGGCTCAGCAGCTACTGTGGGTTTTTTAATCGTTAGTTAAAACTTAAAATTCCTTGAACAAAAATTACAACCGCCATTAGCCAGCTGTAATAAAAGTTTGTGGCAACTTGTCAATAGAGGTTTGCATTCGCATTTGAATGCGAATTCAGGACAACAATTATTTTTTAAACTTTATCGCTTTGAAAGAATAAGAACGGTGTCGGGTGCGATGCTCGATTGTTAGTACCGGCTGCCGGATAGCAAACTTGCGCAAAATTTCTTCAGAAACATTAACATTTGCAATCATCTTTAGCAAAATGTACTTTTGGATCTCCAATTAAAATTCTGTGCAAATGGTTGGGCGTAACGTACACGATGTTACAGAATATATTTTGATCCAAGGATCGCCATATCAAATTCCATATCAAATTTAAATCCAAATTGAAAGGTCAAAGTTAAAGTACAAATTGATGTAGACACATTACATGAACTCACGACTTTCCCACGCCTTACATACATATCCAATATTCTAATTCTAACAACAATGCCAAAGTGGTCTGCTGCCATTGTTGCAAGTACTACAATCCCCATTCCCAAATATCTGTTTTGTTCAAATGCCTCCAGATTAAATCCAGGCGTGGTCAGGGAAGGCAATAACTATGCAAGTACACTCTCATTTTACCTTGTTCGTGCCAATTTTGATGACAAGGGACAACCGTGTAACATGAAACCCCGCAATAAAAACTAAATGCAAATGCTTAAAACGCTCCCAGGGAAAAAAAAGTTAAGTGTCAGAAAAAAATCTGTGCAAATTTTCATGGGAAAGCGGCACACTCCCATAAGCTCCCTGTGGTTTTGTACAATTCATTCCTTTGATTGTTCCGGACATGTTAACAATGTTAGAGTTCAGTGCAGTGCAATATTGCGATAAATTTTATGTACCAGTACCGCATTGGGTTTAATTAATGATATGATCACATTTTTGCATGATTAATTAATCCTTTAAGACTATTTAGCAAGATGCTGCTGGTTGCAAGCAGTAAGCTGGGCCCATTAATCACATAATCAGCGGAGTACGTTTACAGTACGTACACAGCCCACTCTAATTTACATTTTTTTGTATCGATTGTTGCAATTGCAATCAAGTCAAATGTCAAAGAGTTCAAAAATAACGCTATTATTAGAATTTGGAGTTGGAGGTGGTTTTCCAAATACTTTCTAAATTTTACACGAAGTCAAGATGGCGAAACAACTGAGCAAATAAATTCCACCGCATTGTTGGATTCCGAAATTAGATTAACCGCCACATCTGTTTATGTACATAAGTGGAGCGTGGCCTTTGTATGCTCAGAAAGTTGAATTTTATTATATCTTGACCGCACAATTTAGAGATTTTGTGGCTAAACTTGAAATGCTTGAGGTTGAGATGATATTTACTTCGTGTAGGAATTTTTCTACAAAATTCTTAATAAAATTGCACCCAAGATTAGCTCAGGTTTCGCTGTTCGCTCCTCAATTCCTAAAACATCCTTCACGATATAATTACAATAAAAATTTCTTCACAATGATCTCGTGAACGACAAGCTGGGTATCAGTGACAAGATTTGCAAAAAAGCATTTGTGATATAATTCAACAATAGAAGAGTTGAACCTAGCTCCAAATGACGCCAGCTTTCTAATCTTTTTCAACAATGACGGACTCGAAAATAGGATGACTGATATCGTTGGCTAGCTACTCTTTCTTGGCATGAGGCGTCGATGCATTTCATTAACTTGTCACTTCATCATCATCATCATTATTAATTCTATATCTCTGCATATTTCAACAAGTTTTTGATACTTTACAATGATAGCCACTAAACCGTCTAGTCAGTCAGGAGGAGCAGCAGCAGGCGGCAACCAAATTTTTCATCTGTCCATAGTCCATTTCTATCCTAATTCAACTTTCACTCAAAAACTTTGGGCCGACTTACTTTGTACAAGTCCATTAATATGGCAATACATCAAGAATTATGGGGTCGTCGAGCTGCAGCTGCACTTTATTTCTGCTAGTTTTTTTCCGAATATGCATGTAAGTTTTTTTCAGATTGATTGATTGGTAAAGTGGTAAATGGTAACCACCTCAACTTTTTATGACGTTTTTATGCTTCCTGTCGTGAGCTTTCCCAAGCCTTCAAACAGATCAAGTTTTTTAGTAAAAGAAAAAATATTGAAATCAGATTCTGACACTGACAGCTGAGAGCTGAGGAGCGGTACTGGTTAGACAACCAGAGCAAATAGCAAAATTTATGGGTGTCACATTTTGACACCAAATTTTGCCCAAATTTGAGTCGCTTTTCACTTGAGATTTGGCTTGGGTTCGCATAAGTGAGATCACAAACCCAGCTTTCACTGGCTACCAGTGGCTAAAAATGCAGCAATGCAAAAAATTTCGTAAAAGACTATAAGTTGTCACGTATTTGTTTATGCGTCAGCACAGAAGCACCGTTAAACTGTCCTAGTCGTACACAAGTGCATTAAAAGCTTAACATTTAATTCACCATAATTTGCTTGTTGTCGTTGTTGTGTCGCGTATTTAGAGATAAGCGTCAGTTGTGTATTTTGTGTTTTGCAAATTTCACACGGAACACGTAGAGATTGAGGAAAATTGCACATTTAAACTGACTACAAACTGCAAATCTCTGCTTAAACAGTTTAGGATTTTAATGCAATTTAGCCGAGGCTTGGATTGCGCCCAGGCCATTGATTGTTGATGCTTTCTGGCTTTTAAATAACATTAAAAAATGAGCCAAGCAGCCAGAGTCGACAAGAATTACAGTTAAGTCTTACGAATTATGAGCAAGTGACGAAATTGCTCGTTCAGTCAGCTCAGAAAAAAAAGGCTAATGCTGACGGCCAGGTTGGAAAGTTTAATCATCTGTTAAAGGCAAAGATTAATGGGCGGCCATTAGCGAAGGCACTTTAAGTTACCTCCGACGGCTCCTTTCTTGTCAAAGATAAAAAATTGTTGTGAGATAAAATTAACTTGACTGCACAATTTGCACTTGCACCTGCCTGCACCTTGGAATTCGAAATGCAATTATGATTTGAATTTCATGAGCACAGAGTCTGGCGTCGTAAAATTTGTAGTGCCAATCAGAATCTAACGGTACAAGTTCAATAAAAATTCACTGCAAATACTTCATTACGATTCAAAAAATGCTTCCAAAATTTCAAAATGAATTATCGCTATCGCAAAGCTCACTAACCTTCATCGCAATCTCCATATCGTCATTCAAATAATCCTTCATGATTGGGCGATCTTCTTGCTGCTGTTGCTGAGACCAAATACTATTCACCAGGAACATGAGTCCAATTTAGGAATTTTCAACAAATCCACAAAAAAACTTATGTGGAAAGTAAATTTTATTGGACACAAAATAACAAAATGTTATCAAGTTTTCGATGATCAATCACATTTCAGTTGCAGTCGCACAGTCCGTCAAGATTTTAACTTCTGAGCACTCAAATTGATTGAACAAAGTCATCCATATTTTTATCAACCGTCCATTCAAAATTGTATTGGATCCAAAATGTGAATTTAAAAATCTTTCACTGCACCAGAGAACCGGGAACTCCTTCCGAAATGCACAAATTTAATAATTAAATTCTTCAAGATTTTTCACAACAAAAATCGTTTATTTCAAAAGATTACGATTTTGGTTTATCCTTTTTGTGTTGCTTAACCTAAGACCGACCACAAAAACAAATTTTCAAGCATCCAAAAACCACAAGCACCACTACAGAAAAATAGCAGAATGGAACAGGTGGTCGGTCCCAATCCCAACACTGCCAAATGCTGAATCTGAATTGAATTCAACGTGAGATCTAACAAGACACTGAAGAGTTGCTCCAAGATTCAGTGCAATTCAATTCAACGCATTGCAATGCAATTCAATGCTATGGGAAAGGGTTGATTCTGATTCCTCCCTGAATAAAAAAGAATATGGTTATGGCAATGCTTATGGCAATGCTTGTGCTCAGTGCTCATGGGCTGGGAACAGGTGAGTTTGATTACTTTCTTTGAGATGCCTTAAGGCATCATGCATCCTGTCCTTCCTGTGATGTGTTGTCTCTCATATCCTGAGTTGAGTCCAGTCGAGTCCTCAGAATCCTATACAAACTCTTCTACAGAACGAACGAAGCCCAAAATCACGACCAAACTTTTTTACATTTTGTCCAATTTAATTTCAAATCTTACGAGCCAGGCCAAGGCTAGGGTTGGGCTATTGTAATATTCTTTTTACATAATTATTATTGGCATTATTATTATGGAAGCGGATGCAGCAGTGTAAAATTATTATTCAATAGAGGAAGTAGGGATGCGATTGGAGCTGAAATTATTCTGTAATCGGCTGCAAGGGATCAGCACTGAATTGCAATTGCACGCATACTGTATTGTTGTTGTTGCAGTTTTGTCGCACTAGCTTGCAAGTACTGTACTAGCAAGCATTGCATTGTTAACAAGCAAAAACGGTAGCCCAACACAATCAACGTTACAACAATTGAATAACAAATCAAAGATGCAGCGTCAAAATGTCATCTGTTGGATGTTAACATCTAAGAATAACAATGCCAGACTGCATACGTGCAGTGCAGCACATTATGGAAATGAAAGAACAATTATTTTATAACTTTCGTGTCGTGACACTCAATTGATTGTTGCGAAAACTGATTTCAATCTTTTCGGTCAGACTTCCGCTTAAGTCAAGTTCTCAAAGGCTCTGACAACTTATGACCAAAAAAATTACGAAAATTATTGCAACTCTGAGACTACTATGACTGTGACTGTGAGTATTGCAATTTCCTTAAAAACGTGTTTTTAGGAATCCATAAAAATACACAAATATTACTGGTTTGATTTCCTTTTCAAAGCAAAAATTCTGCGGGCAAAGATATCTTTGGCCTTCGCAATATTCGTGGTCGTGCAGGCACAACAATTGCCAGTGTAACCAATTTATTCTTTTATCCCTTGTTTTATTCAAATGTATACAAATTACTAATCAGAGTTACTATTTTCGCATTCGTTGCAATTGTCGTGCTTTATTGTGAAATTCTGTTTGATTCTTCTGGCTGCCGTCTGCAGTTTTGTAGAGAGTCGAAGTGGTCGAATAAAGTTAGCTTTTTATCTCTACTTGGAAGATGATTGAATTATTCCAACAATGACTTTGATTCTTGTGTATTACGTAAGACACAGGCAAGGCAAGGCGCTCCGCGCTCCAAGAGTTCAACAGCCTAAAGCAAGGAGTAAACTTGCACTTGGATTGCGTACTGCATTTCTTGTTTGCAGGCTGATTCTGTAGCTTTTCTTGCTTTTCTACTAACCAAATATTGAAACCGTGTTAATAAAAAATGACCAAGACTATCGGTTTTGCTATTGTTATTATCCAATTTGTGTTCTTTCCTGGAACACTCGTAAAGTTGGGTCGTTCAGTTCAGAATTGGGCATAATGTTGTTTATGTTCTTCGTAAATATGCAAAATTGGTTTTAACCATCGTCATTTTCTTGAAAAGCCCATCAAAGTTTTCTTGACGATAAATTAAAACTGAACTGATTCGTGGGTTGAATTCTGAACATCTACAACTAAGCACTAAGCACATTAGACCAACGGATTGATTGCTTTGCCATACATTTATCTTGCAACTTTGACGAAAATTCTGGTTTAATTCTGCAAAATGCTTGAACAAATACACTTTCAAAATGCAGTAGATTGAAGAGGATCAGAACATAATCGTAATGCCATTCCTGTTTCAAAATTTGCAAAAACTACGTTTCAGCTTGGATCGCCCGAATTCTCCGAATTCAAAATATTGGTACAGGGAGTACAACCATTGAATTCTTGAAACCGGTATACTTTGGAGCTGGCTCTGCAGAGTAGTCTGGAACCGATAAATTGCATTGTTACCAGTTTTAAAAATATAGCTCAAAATAGCATAATGTGGTCCAAAATTTTTCATTTCATGTCTACAAGACTTATTTTGTTTTGAGTTCCTTGTGTTTCTTAAGGCCAACCCTTGGTGTAACAATTCACAAGAAATGGAAACCGTTTTAAATGTAGAACTTTATATGGTGCCATACTTCTATCATTACAGTTTAGGAGAGGTGTAGGTGTTTGCAAGGAAATTCATACGATTACAACGTAGGTGCTAAAGATTTAGCACATAAATTCTCTGAAGAATACTTTGTAGTTGTTGTAGGTGAAACAGATAATCATTTATTTTGAAACGGCACATGCATGCAGCAGCACCAAAAATGAATCAAACTAAACTGAACAAGGCAGAAGGCAAGGCAGAGGAACGCTAAATCGTGTCGTGTGCTCTCAACCAAAAACTTTCCAATGTTGTAATGCAATGCAATGTCATGCCGTGAATGGCCATACAAACTTTTACGGGATACAGTTGCATCAATTCTTCGGAATACATGGATTTTCAGACTACCATTACCATAAATAACTTCAAATTCAAGGCCTAAACGGGAAATGCTCTTAAAATTTTGACTGTGAAATTGCAAAATTGCAGGTGCAATCGGGGCTTCGGTATTTTGCACTTTTCAGTAGAGCAAAATACCTTCGCAAAATATTGACTGCAAGCACCAACTGAACTAGTTCCGTTCCAATGTACTGTTTTTTGAATCTACACTTTGCTTCGGAGCCGGAGCTACAGAACAATAACGAAAAACGGAAGGTCCATTAAATCTTAGCATTGGAGCAGAGATACCAATTTTTGAACGAATTGTTATATGAGACCACGTTTTCTTAGTTTTCCGAAATTTAGTAGCGATAGTCGGACCGGAATCTCGAATCTTGGTGATGGAATATGGAATCAGAAACCGGAACAACAAGTTACACAATTTTTTTTATATAAATAGTTACTAGGTACTCATAAACTGGCTTCTTTGGCCAATAATATCAACAATTACTGCAACGGCATTTTATGTACGTACGCTTTTAAATAAATCTATGTTTTGAACTAATGATGATTTCATGATGTTCGAATCTTATGTACGCATGGATTTGTGTGAGTTTATTGAATTTGCTCGTTCAGCTTTGATGCTTCCGAATAGAAGCACAGTTGACTGGATAATCTAAACTTACACATTTGTAGCATTGCGTGGTTTTAAAAAATGAAATTGAAATTAACGAGTTGCATTCATTTTATTACAACATACTTATTTGCAAGTGTGTGTTCAAGTCCAATTCTTGGTTCGGGTCTCGGGTTTGCACCGTGTGTACTTGTTGTTGGACCTGCAATGCAATTCATGAGTGTAGCAAAACATTTGCCAACAATGTGTTGGTGCGTTAATAAGCATTAAGGACGAAGAATTACGGAAGGTGTGCGAGAACATAACTTTGTAAAAGGAAGGAAGTTTAAAGCCGTCGAACTCGCAAAGTAAATTCACCGGAGCGGAACTATTATAGCTACGACGCTACTAGCAAGTCGACAGCGTTTTTAAAGTTGCAAATTCACTTTTTACAAAGCAGTACAGAGTTGCTCATAAAGCTACCCTGCTGCAAAACTGGATATGTTTGCAACAATACATAATTGCAGTTAAATATGCAGCATCCGGATTAAATTATTAATCTCGGGAGAAATCTAATTGCAAGAGACATTAATTGGAACCGAAGGTTATGTTTTACTGCACTGCAATTGGCTGATCGCAAAGTCCTCTGAATGTTTTGAAGTATTATTGCAAGCTGTGCTGTACAGATTTGCACTATTTTTTCCAAGAGCTTCAAACTAGTTTACTGATTAAGAATTCTAAAACCGCAACCAGCGAACAAGCCTCTGCAGTTGTCTTTGTTGACCAGAAGCTCTAATTTTGTAATGCAAAATTCTAAAAAAAACATGACAGGAAGACGCAGAAGAACGTGTTTCACATTAATGCACAAGAGAGTTGCAAATTTTATGGTGAGGTTTTATTTTGTTTCGCGTTCGCCGCACTTCAGCAAAAACCAACCGAAATTGTAAATTTTATCTTCCCTGCGGTCTCGACCCAACCGCAAGCAGTGTTGGGGTTTAGTTTAGTTTTGGTTAGCAGACGCCTAAGCTATTTTTGCAGCTTGCAAACTAACAAGCGATTTTTTGTCAAGCAAAATCCATTTTGTCAAACAACCCCAACCCAATTTGTTTAACAACAAAAATTCAATTTGAGAATCATGATTTGTTTTATGACTCAATCCTTGCTTTGTGCAGCAGATTTGCACGGCTACCCGCCTACCTTATAAAATCATAACGAAAGCATAAATATGGATGAATTTTTATACAATCAAAATTGAGTCTTTTGCTTTTGCAGCAAATATTCAGTCGCATTTTCGCATTTGCGTTTTCAGTGACTCAAAAGGTACCGGACATCAGGTACCCGTGAAAAAATATTCCCGGTTTGCTGCAATTGCCAACTAATAAATCCAGAATGCACACAATTGATGCACCCATCAACAGGGTACTTTCTATAATATTTGTTTCTCCGTGGTACCTTTTGCATCGTGTACCTTCGTCCAAGACTTTCGACGGGTACTTTATAACCAGCACCTTTTGTCCGTTACCACCAAACAAATGGATTGAAGGTGAAAGTCGCTACCATTATCCACAGTGGAAAGCAAAAGTGGATTTAGAGTAATATAATCTGAATAGAAAGTGAAACCTGAAAACCTGATTAGTATAATAAACTAATTTTAAAAGCTACAAATCAAGCCAATGCTCACTCCAAATTGAATTAAGCAAAATGCAAGCCCATCGCCCCTAGCTTTGACTTTGTAGTTGCGCATTTATTGCACTTGAATTTGGTGAAGTCAGTCGTTCCCCGTTCAGTTTCACAACAATGACAGTCTGCAATCATCTGCACGGGTTCTCCGCATCGTTTCAAATGAAATCTACCAAAACCTTAAACCTAAACCGAACTAAACTGGTTTGGTTGGTGGGACCAACCAAAATGTTAAATTAATTTCACAAAAAGCAATCAAGAATGACAAGAGATGAGAGAAACCTATTATCATTCCGAACGAATTAAGGGTCAAGTGCTTTCAGCTTCACCGCCTCGCCTGCGCCAGATACTAACGTATGTAGTGATATACTTTTTTTGGGCAATTTATTCCCTACCCACCAATTAACTTAAATTACAAACAAATTTAAAAGGCTCAACTACTTAAGAAAATCAAGAAAATAAAAAAACAGTCATGAGTCTCTAGAGTCTAGACGAGAGAGACTCGTCGGGAGATCAAAGATCCGCAGCTCAGCCTCAGCCCAAATCTGCATTGCAATCTGTAAACACTGCAAAGTGCAAAGTGAGCACTACAAAAATGAGTTGATGATTAACTAAAAGGGTTTAAAACTTTTCTCTGGCTTTTGGCATGACTGACTCATGCAAATTACGAATCCAACCCAAAAGCCTTTTAAGATTTTGAGCATTGTGAACATTTGACCTCTTCATTCTCACCATCAACCACTCGACACTCCTAATTAGCCACAAATTTACTTTGCATCTAAATTTCTAAAGCACTCGTGCAAAGTACAAACCTGAGAAAACCTTGCTGCACGCCTTCCACTGCATTGTTGTGTTTTGTGCTCTGGCTCTGAATTTAATTCCAAACTACAAACTGCAAATGTATGCATTGTTTGAAGCACTAATTCGTGACTAGGCTGAACTGAACTGATCTGATTCAAATTGACCAAGGCATTATTGCATTGTCTTAACAATTTGCTATTTTGCAATGGAAATTTATTCTTGCGATTCGATTGTTGCAAGTTGAAGTCAAGTTCAGGTCTCATGTTCATGCCCTCACCTCGTGATTAGTATTTCTTGCCTAAGAAATTTATTGACACGGCAGTCAAATAAATACTGGACTCTCCCTAAATTTTAATCTATTTGCTAAAATCCAAAGGGAGGTGAAGGTCAAGAACACCATCAGAATTCAAAATGTGATTAAATCGAATGAAACTTGTCTTCAGCACTGCACAGCAAAGACAGCAAGAACTGCAAGGAAGTTGCAGGAAATATGTACAAAGATAAAGCAAAGTGATGTTCATCAAGACCTATCAAAAAAGATAGGTCCTCTTGAGCTGAGCTGAGCTGTGCATTGTTGTGCAGACAGGTCACTTTAATTGTTAAAGAGCGAAAAAGCAAAACAATCACAATCAACTAAACTAAACCCAAGTCACAGTCCTGTCCAACTAAAAAAACTTGTTTTACTTCTCACGATTGTACGTAGCATTCCAAGAGTCCATCCTTAATCTCTACATTATTCATAAACATATTGTTTGTCCACGCCAATTCTTATTATCTTTTCCATGAATCAACCCGTCGAATCGGAGAGGAGGTGGTCCTTGACAAGTAAATGGCGAGCAAAGCTAACTTAACCAACGTATTCATTATGTAATGCACGATGAAGGTTTTCTCTTCAGACTTCTGATACGCCTTCCGGAAAATGCCCAGTTGCGTTGCCTTTCCCTAAACCTCGATTTTTAATCTTTTGATTTCAAATTCTAAAACGCAGAGTTCAATTCACCGGCTCGGACGAAATGAGCTAACAAAGTCGAATTTCAACTTAAATTTTATTCCGCACACATTTCAAAGTATTAAACAACAATTTTAAATTCATTTCTTTGCAAACTTTAGGAATCTTAGCCAAGATTAATTCATTCGACCGATTTTAATTGTGTCTTATATTCACAAACGATGCCACAATTGAACTAGAAATTCTTCTCAACAATTGAATACGTATTAAGCCCTTCTTTCTGACCCACGGCAAGGTCGAAGGGCAACAGTCATACAGTATGTTTTAGATTAAAAGTCTCCTAAATAACAACATTGTACGTACACTAATAACGATTGGTTCACTAAAAAAATTCTTATTTGAGCATTGGACTAACGACCTACCTACTCGTAGTCATAATCATGCCTGTAAATCTAGCCAGTCTCTCCAGAATGCTTTAAAATTGGAACAATCGCGAGGGTGTAACAATTATTCCAAATGTTTTAGTAAACTTAGGTCGGTAACTACAAAGCCACTATTGAGTTCAATATTAAAATTTATCTATTTACACATTTGAACCATCTTAGCCTTGCGGGAGTGCCAGCGTCAGCTACGAGTAACTGTGCACTCGGGCATTTATTATGCTTGGTTTGACTCATCGCAATTTAACTCATTCATTTTTTAATGAATTTGATTTCGATTATTTTAGACTTATTCTAATATTTATAGTACAACTATTACACATATAAATGTATGAGTAAGAATAGCAACAATAACAACCAACTTTCGATTGGCAATGAGGGGCCCGGAAGTTAAACAATAAGTTAGTACTTGTGCATATTATGGATTGTGAGTGATTCAGATCTTGAGATCAAATCTTGGTTCCCCAACCGGAAGTACGAAATTAAGATAACAAATCCAAACCTGGCATTACTTCGGGTTCGGCCGGAAGACAGAGGAATACATAGTCAGGCCTTAGTTGCCACATCCTCAAGGATATAAATTTCCTAACCAGAAATTAGCTGCGATCAGTTAAGTTTGAAAAAGCAGCTAAATTGCTAAATAGATGCCTAACCGTTAACTTAAATTGTAAGCTAAAGCGTTCAACTGATTGATTGATTAAAAATTGAGATTTGTGTAAACGAGGATTGTTCAAAATATCTAATGAGTGCTGATTCCATCATGTACTGAATAAAAACCTTACGAAACTAGAACTCATACTCTTCGAAACCCCCAAATTTTGGTATTCAATTGCACATTAACAAAATATTCAACAGTCACAAGTCAAAACGGCAGCTTTGCGGATAAGCTTGCTCATTCAACCTTATCCTTAAAAACTACAAAAAAACACGCAAAATTGGAAACAATCAGTCCACGAATATTAACATAGTTCGTAAAAACGGTAATAGTGGTAAGTGATTTTGTCCCAGTCTATTTGTGATAGTTATGCGTTGTAAAAATCAACTACAGTACTTGGAAAGTAAGTAAGTTGAAACTTAACCTGATGATTCAATTCATTTTGTACACTTGGTTGGGCTACGGGCGAGATTCATGTTTTCGCCGATATTCTTTGTTCTGGAAATAAATCTCCGTACGACGGAGGAAGATCTTCTAATTTTGGAGCATTTGGACTTGTGGATCTCCAGTGGGGATCGGTTGAATGGCCAGCCGGAGCTGATGTATGTGATGGCGGAAAACTGATAAAAAAATTATATTGTAACTAATACATCTTTAATTTATATTAACAAGACACACGAATAATTTTCTTACCTGTCAGCTCGACTCAAATGAAACTCCACATCCCTAGATTCAGAATCTGGAGTTGAGCGTGGACAAGGTTTCCACTTGTCAAAACGTCTTAGACAGCAACATGTTAGCAGCAAAAACGCAATGACCACCAGCAATGTGCCAACAGCTGTAAGGCCGAAGATAAATATTGACATTGCCCGGCTTGGTCCACCACCAACGTCGGCACAATCTTCTTCATCTTTTCCAAAGACGTCAATCCCACAATTGATGACACCGTCACAAACTAGACCATTTGGGATACAAACAGTACTTGAGCATTGCCCTGAGGCCGGAGCCCCTGAATTGGGAGGTGCGCAACCTAAAATGTAAAACAATACAAATCAGAGATCAGAAATTGAAAACCATAACTTCAAGTTGGCAGTGGCACACAAATCATCACCAATTAAATGTGTAAATACTCACGTGAAAAGGCCGTGAATACCAATTCGAGTAAAATTGGCTTGTCAGTTTGACCGGCGTTCCCACCAGTGGAAAAAGTAACGTCCATAGAGGCTCCAGGATAGTCGTTAAAGTACCTAGGGCCAATCAAACGCAACGGCTCACTTTCTTTATCATCTGCTTGCACTTCACCACAGATTTCTCCAGATTTATAATTTCCTTCTCGCTTGAACTACAAAAAATTAGAACAGAAAACAAACATTGATCAAAATTGAAAAAAATAGCATCAATCATAATAATTTTTCGAATTCCAACTTTTAACTTCCAACTTACCTGAATGTAATCTCTGCAAATGCCAGGCCCGTTTGGGCGCAAGTACAAACTGCGTATGACGACCATAACTGCATAGCCCTTCGGAGCAGTTACTTGAAATTTGCAACGAAAATTTAGAAAAGCTGACGGTGAATTACTCTCTTGGCGTTGACTCAACTTCACAATCACAGTATTATTAGGGAAATTGGCAAGGCGAATTTTCTCCTTGGTTAGAGAAGAACCGAATGGTATCGATGAGACTGGAGGACAGATGTCTGGGGAGCTCAATAATTCTGTGGAACACATCAAATAAATACAAAATTCATTAATTTTCACAACTTGAAATTTCTGCTAGCAATCGGCCCAAAATTCTCTTAAGATACTGACGATGGACGCACCACCTAAGACCTAGTCAGCAAAAATTCCAAATAACCAATAATTTGACGGTCAAATTATTTGACCGAAAAAAATTTACTTACGTTCCACATATTTATCAGTTAATGAGCTGGAAATGATGGACTGAATCAAAAAGGCACTCAGAATGTGAACAATGAGGAAAACTCTTGCACTTTTTATTTGGCACTGATGATGATGAGATTGAGACGACGACGACGACCTCAGCCTCTGGAGGGTTCTCGTACTTCTGAATCTGAGGAGCTCCGTCATCTTGGATGTCTTAATTCTACGACTCACTAACTATAACCGTCTCTATGTTTTAATTGTCATAAAAATCTACAAAAAATGAACCAAAAACAATACTAATTTATTGAAATGAATGAATCTACAACTTAAAAATAAGAAAAACAACAAATCTACTAGTGACGAGGTAGGAGCTTAGCTGCCTTCCTTTTCACCCCTTCATCCGCCTATCTCTGCCTAGCTTAATCCTCAAAAAAATTTATTCACCCTGGGAGTGCACTTGCACTCAAAAAAATCTTAATGTTAAATCTCCCGGCCTTCCACAACCTGTAGCTCTCTTCTCAAGTCACAAGTCCGAAGTGAGAATTAATTAAGAAATTAATTAATACAACAATTAAAAACTTTATGACTTTTCACTACTTGCTAAAATCTTTGCAAAAACTTGTGCAAATAAATTTTACGTTGCGTTGCGTTGTCGTCTTTGGCAAAATTGCAAGATTAGGAAAAATTCTGCCCCAAAGAAGCAGAGAGAGAACCAATCCGTTCCGAGATCCGAACCCATCCCATTTCTAATTTTGTCTGCCCGTAAATTGATGTAAATGCACATGGTAAATAGTAGAATTAATTAAAAACCCGAAGGTTGGGCAAGTTGGGCAGTTGGGCTTGGGATTATTACGCTTGAATGATGGCAAAATGTCACGTTCATGTGTAGTGTAAGTGTAATTGCATGTAACACGTAAACCTTTACACAATCGTTTGCATAGCTCGGTTATTTGCCATTTTACCATTATGTCAATTGAATTCATTTGCAGAAAAGCTTCCTGAGCAAAATTTAGGAGGTGCGATTCGTATTTCGTGAGATGTGCGAATGATTGATTAAACCGAACAACCGAATCCAATTTGTTTTATACTTTTGCACAGACAATGAGCAATATACGCAAAGCAATTATCTGTTGTGTTTGCAAATATTCCAAAAGTATAAGTTTGCCTCTATAACTAGCTAACGCACTGCATTGTGC
>JAQGCM010000624.1:0-22781 GCA_034699705.1 Hymenaphorura dentifera | reverse complement strand
CAAGCCGAATCCCTTCCTACCCATTTTCAATTAATTGGAAAGTCTAGGCATTTCTAACATAAAGAAGGGTTATGCCCATTGAATTGAGATCTAACTTAGGCCATGCGGCATGACGGTCATAAATTATCTCATTTCATTCATGATTACATAAATGAAATCAGTGCTAAAAGGCTGCCCATACAATCCGAGATAATCCAAAATACTGATATTGTAATCTACAAATAATGGAAGTAACTTGCTTTGTGAATTACACTAATCACCCCATGCAATTAAAACTTAACCCACTACGCTGTCGTTTTTGAAGTGCTTTTGCAACCTGAGTCTTGGCAAGGAATTGCACAAAAGAAATAAACAAGGTGAAGTGGTTAAAGAGCTAAAGTTGAAGGTTAAGAATATGAACTTGAGGGAGTTATTTCTTTATGAAATTAGGTTGTTAGAGGCAGAAGGTTGTAAGGTATTGCTCGTCGGAATATTTAGCCGCAATTAGGAAATTCCGCTTCAGAAAATACTTTGGTTATTGCACGGTGGCTGAAGCAACGTTATTTGTTATATATTTGTTAGCGTATTCACGGTGGGTGCAATAGAAGTTTTAGCATTAGAGAAACCAAAAGTACCTATATGGGACCGCTTGTTGATTTTTGCTCTGCCTAACAACATAATTTAACAAACATAGCATAGCAATTTGTCCCATATAGGTACTTTTGGTTTCTCTAATGCTAAAACTTCTATTGCACCCACCGTGAATACGCTAACAAACATTATAACAAATAACGTTGCTACAGCCGCCGTGGGTTATTGCATGCACAAAATGTATTCTATTCTTGTTATCCAGGGGTAGTCATAGAATTAATGGATCAGTCAGTGCAGAACACGCTGGAGGTTTGCTATATGTGATCTGTATGAGATTAGTAACACATGTGAAAATTAGTTTAATTGGCAACTAAACGTTTTATACATTGAAAAAGCAACAAAAACGAATCTAAAGTAGGAAAAAATGTAAAAGTTGTCTGACTAGTGTATAAAGTTTAGCATCTAAAGCAAATACAAATTGTTGGCACAATGAAAATAAGGTGAACTGATGAAATTTGTAACTTTACCTCTTCAATGTTCTTTGTGTTGAAAAGTGGCGAATGGCAAGATGGACGCATAAAAACAACAAACATGTGTAAGCCAAATTTGACGGCACTAATCCGATTGATTGAAACGAAAGTGATTCTGTGTATTTCTTGGTCAATTGTAAACAGAGCTAATCAAGTATTATTGTTAAATTAAATCGAGGTTCTTGTGTGTCCGATAGCGGAAGTCAGTTCGGGAACCTAGAGATTGAGTCTGCAAAGATATTAGCAGAGAAAGAGTAGAAAGCAATGCAGCCATGGCATTAAATCATGACAGCAGTAAACCCAGAAAGCTCTTTCATACCTCCTTCAAATCAACCTCAACAACGATGAGAGACCACATTACTCAAGTTAGGCAAAACAATAATTATTTAGCCAGTTATCTGTAATCATATTACCATTTAGCAAATTTCATGCAAAACCACCGTACTGCATGGGTCCTCGAAGCACAATTAGAAAAAAGTTTCAATTCCTTTTGTTTCCTAGTTCAAATTACAATTCGGTTTGACTTGAATACAATAGGCCCGTTTAATACTAGAGATAATGTTTGTGTTAAGGAGAATCGGAAGAATAAATGCAGAGCGCGAGCGGACAGACTTACTATCTGCCAAACTTGATGATGAGTGTATTTTGCAGTGTATGTACTTAAGCAAGTATTTTGTAAGTATTTTGACGTTTTACTTTAGTCAGTTTGTTAGTACTAATTTCCATTTTAAGGTAGAACTCGGTGCTTTTTGCGAGTCAATAGCTTTGGCTTAACTCTTTATGGACTACGTGTTCAGGGGAAAGTCGTAAATATCGATTCCTTTGTCTAGTCAAATACAAGAGTATCCAATTGCACTCGATTTCGGATTTTGCTCAGAGCTGTTTTCCAAGACTTTTGCAACTTTTACAAGCAGCCTTGCGCAAACCCATTGGCTTCTCTCAAAATGTTTTACTGAAACCGAAATTGAGCTTTCTGAAACCACTCTTTAGCCTAGTTAGGGTTGGAGAAACAAGCAAGAAAGGCTAGCATAAAAGTGTTTAGCTCCCTTGAATTCTCTGTCCAATGACATCTTCGATGCAAATAGCGTTGGAACGATATCGGACGCTACAACAATTGAATATATAGTGCGAATTGCGAAAGAAATTTAATACATGGTTGCAAGGTATGCTTTTGTTTTGTGCAAAAATTTTCAGAAAAATTTCCCTTCCAGTTTCATATTATTCTTGCTGAATCGATTCTCCGTGCAGATATGGTTGTGTTAAGAAACTTTTAATGAATAAAACATAAGCCAACTCTTGAGCAGATTTTGCTGCAATAAATTGAAATATCATCTTTAGTCGGTTCGCAATATATGCTTTGTTAAGGACCTAAAACCTCACTTTATATGCAAAACATAAATGCACGTCCGCCATTAAGTCTTAAGCGTCTTTCTTAGAAAAATATTCCCGTGCGCATTTTTGCGACAGTGCGGTCATCGGATGCATGTGAAATCTCCTGTTCTATTGTGTGTCTGTAATCTGCAATCTGCACAGCGTACATGTTGTGTCAACAAAATTTTCAATAAATTTGACAAAAATTGTTTCAAGTCACAATGCACGGACGACGCCTATTAAGTTTCTTTATGACCTAGTCTTAGAGAACTCAAAGTGAGGAATGAACTTACATGGCCAAATTTGTGGAAAACCAGATATTGCTCAGTAGTTGGGTTATGTCCCACATGGCCCAGTTTCCAATTCATGAACTGAAAATAGAACAGAATATTTAAACTAACGTAAGCAAAGACGAAAGTGGAAAAGGTGACGCCGAGTTGTTTTAGTTTTGTGTGCAAATTAGAGGAAAGGTGAAAAGGAGATGCTTCAGACCTTATCCTTAAAATAGTCCATGACCGATGTTTTTCCAGCAGTTACGTTAACCAGAATGAGTCCGAGGCATCGAGATGCATGTGCCATACCAAATCGCAAAAGTATATTTGCTCCAGCTCCTTCCCCCAAACCAATCACGTACTTGATGTGCAAGAAATCCAAAACTGTCACCAAATCTTCACCGATCATTTGCATCGTCGGGAATTGAAAGCTGCAAAGTGGAAACCCAAAGCACAAATAAAATTTTTGCGTACCTTCAAATAAATCTACACCTAAATATTGACCTAAATATCTGGGTAAGATAATACCGCAATACTATTGACTACTTCATTGTTCCAGGCAAAATCCCTTAAATGAAAGAGCAGCTAAATCTCCAGCGGATTCGTATGATTAAAAAGTAAGAAACACTGCGGATAATAGAGTACAGAAGCTGACATTTAAAACAAGTATTTGAGTCAGTCGTCAGTTTAGCCTCAATTTCGGCGAAAAGGATCGATTGAAATGGTGGAAATTGTAGTACATAAACTTGACTGTTTTGCTTGAAGAGAAGAACAGGTTTTAGAGATCCAAACTAATCTTTTTGCGTGGGCAGGTGGAAAAGCATCTGATTCAATTCATAATAGTGAAAGCAAAATGGAAACGGAAAAGTTTTGGAAAGATGACTTACTCTTCCGCGACGTCAGGAGCATTGTCTTCTTGTCCGGGGATATCAACATGAATGAAGACCGATCTCTCCTTGATTTCAGCCATGCATGGATGTTCAACAAAGTCATGGAAAGACGTGTCTAAAATTGCAAAAGTCAAAACATAGCACTTCACTAATCAATATAAAATCAATTTAATCCAAGCCTGGCGATCAGTGCTACTTACGATTGCATCCAAGATCATGAACAGTCAAGAAAACAGCTCTCTTATCTTGTTGAGAAAGGTCCCCCTGCAATAACAAAGTCAATTTTGATTTTATTTTATTTAATAATGCAATAAAATCCTAAGTCCTGTCAATTGCTAACATTTTAGAAAATCAGCATTAGGTTTTTATCTGAATCATGCAACGTTAGCAAGCAATTTCATATTTCACGAATTAACCCTTGTTTCCAAACGAACTACAGTTTCGTTCTGAAGTTGAAATGTGACATTTCTATTTCTTGGTTGACAATTTCCCTATTGACTTTTGCGTTTCATTGGGCAGGTACGAAGTACAATGAAATATTTGAAATCGTTATACTAAAATAAACTAAAGAAGGTTCCTTAATTTCACACGGCAATGAAATAGCATGTGTGTTCCAGGGCAAGTAAGTTGCTTGCTCATTTTCAGTTCCTTTCCTTAGCATTCTTGGAATCCACTCCCAATCAGTCATTTCATTAACATTTCCTGCTCAGACTTAATCTCCAGTCTAAAGTGCTAAAGCCTGTAGTCAACTTAATGGCAGAAGCTCAGTGTTCAGAGTAATTTGTCTGGACTTTTGTCTTCGAGGTTCGGCTTTCTAGAACATTCTCTGGGCATTCGAATAATAGGGCACTCGATACTCGATATTTCTTTCAGAAACTTTATTTGCTCAGGAATGGTACCCATTCTAAATATCTACGGTACATGCTGTTCCGTATGAAGCATCGACAATCGACACTATCGATATGATATTATTTCTTGGACTGAATAAATTATAGCTCACGATGAAGCTTGAAGCTCACGATACGAGAATGTAGTAGTTTTCCAATTCCTGAGCCAGATTCATTCACTCAATCTTATTCGACGTCGGAGTATTTAATCTCCTGGTAAATAATATTTATTCGATTACCGTGATCATTGAGCAATTCAAACCAGATTTTATCAGTTTTCAACAGAAGTTGGACGACAAACTAGTAATTACCATTTTTTGCGAAACCATTGCTTGAGATGCATTCATACATCCCAAGATGCCTTGAAATTCTGAGAGTGACCAGACGAGCTAACCTGACAATATTTCTCCTATCCAGAACATATTCTTCCCTTGTGGGCCTAAAGAAAACGTTACGCTTACCCCGAAAGAATTAGAACAGAACTCTAAGTAGTAAAATATTCGTTTTACTTTCTCTAAAATATTTCCGTTAGAACATTACATTTGACATTATATTTTCCAGGTACTGACTGGCAAATTGATACTGCATATTTCTCCATTGAATGGTGAAAACATAAACTTCTGAATATTGAGTCATATCGAGTCTTTTAAATCTTTAGAATTCGACAAATAAAAGCATTTATAACACTCTGTCAACTGTCTAGTCTAAGTCTAGCGATCGTTCTATCTATTTAAAATTTATCTGATCTATCCTATTCGGAATCACGCAAGGAGAGGATTAGCAAACACTTGCTCGTCTTTTTATCAAGTGTTCAGATTCTCTAGCTTTAAATTAACTGTTGATTATAATATCGGGTCTCAACTTTAATGAAACTAATGTGTTGGTTGAGATAGAACCAATGGAATGGAAAAGGAGAGCAAGGTCTCATTTGATGAGCAAAATTCTCCGACACAGGAAGCGAAGGATAAGGCTATGAGTGGCGCGGCTGAACAATCTGTGTACTAAATTAGCATTTTTTACAAGTTAGTGTAAATGTATTATCATTGGTAGACTGAACAAGGTCAACTCTACATACCCTTCAGAGTTTAAATAATTACAAAAACTAACACAAGGCTCTAATACTAAAATTTACCTGAATGTAAATGCTCAGTGGTCCGCATCGCTCGGTAGGCACCAGCTGTTTCTGTAATCAACAATCACAATGTAAATAAATTTTATGTCATGTTTGAGCCCAAAATATTAACTAAACAAATTCAGGTTTAGCTGCCAGAATCGATGTAATCGAGGGGTACTAAACAATGGATTTCCAAACTCATTCCAATGTATATTTGCGGCAATCGTGCAAAACTCCCGCACGGCAGACTGATTAACAGGTTTTTATATTGACAGACGGTCAACCCTGTGTCAATATAATCATACTTGTATTCCCACTACTTCGATTTCGTTACAAATCATACACAATTAACGTAAAAACATAGAAACAAAGAAATGAAGCAGTGGCAAAGAATAACAGAATTTATTGCTAGCGAATATGTTATAAAGGCAGAACCGTAGAAGGTGCAAGCATTTTGACATTTTATTATTAAAAATGTGCCTGGGAATGAATCTGCCGCATTTGTCAGGGAATAAATAGAATGCCGAATTAATTAGGTGTTCTGATGGTGATAGATTTGCAAATAGTCATGCAAGATATCTTCAGAATTAAAAATTAAAAAAATTGTGATAAAGTTAAAGGAGATTGTAGTGGAGAACAACATCTTTATGTCGTCATATGTGTGCTTGTACGGATGCTTTGGATTGATTTGACACCATGTCAAAAACGGTCGCAGCCTTACAACTTTGAATTTGTACTAGTCGCCTACCACCCAGACCATTGCAAATATTTTTAATGATTAAAAGTGCCATTGCATTGGGTTGAACAAATGACTCGACCTGATTCCATCCAGGTCCAGCTGAAGGTCTAGGATCATATTTACTTTAGTACTATGTAAATTGATTGGGCCAAGAACGCCAAGATGTCAAGTTAAGCTCACATTTGTTTTTAGTTATTGCGCTATCGTGAATGTAGTATTAGCATGTAGGTGACTACCGATATGTAAGATGAGAAGGTTCCAGCAATAAAATTTTACGCGCACGCTGGTAAACCGAGATGCTGCAATCCAATGCAATTATTTCAGCTATGTCATTTTACGACAAATTCTATCCGCGAAACAACTCACTCAACTCACTAGTGAATATTGGTCAGCAAAATTATGTAGTAAGATTCAAAAGTCCATAACTCAGCAAATTCATCTCGTCTTGCCTTGTTGTTGTCCTACTTTTCATACGTACCAGATACCAAACAAGGGACCTCGGTTTTAATAAAATGCAAATATTTCAATAACCTCGAAGACTGAATATTTTTTCTGGTTTGTACCCTATAAATTTTCTATACATATGCCAGTCTGACTGCCAATTTGCCACATCCGCTTGGGATCAAATTTCAGAAACATCCACTCTAAATGTTTGGAGACAGACGCTGCTCTGACTTTCATGGATTGAAACGACTTGCCAGTCAGAATAAGAAGCAAATTTATTTACTCAGCGTATGGACTGGACTGACAGATGTTCTCGGCTGAATCTTACTAAAAAAATCGACAAAAGGTTAAAGGTGGCTCCGTAACATTTTCAGCTTGCCCTATTCATTAGGAAGGCCAAAGCAACTTCACAAAATTATCTTAGCATTTTATAAAGTGATTTTCGAAGCCTTGAAAAAATAAGGAATAAAAATCAGAGAAGAAAAAGCGTAACCAGTTGTGGCCGTTTTCTATTGGACAGCAAACAAAGAAATGTCATCATACAATTGCTAAACAATAACCATTCAAGAGGAAAAATGTATTGTCTACTTTCAATATACTAGGCAAATGTACTGTATTGCGCAACATTCTTATGATTTTGGTTCGGCTCCTAATGTCAGCCAGCACCATGCACGACAACACTTCCGTATTGTTCAACTTGGTAAATTATCCGCAAGATTTCTCTTGCCAGAGTGTAAAACTAAGAATTATGTGTTGAATGTGCTAACTGTGTTTTTAATTCAGTTGGGCTGATAACTTTATTTAATCGATTTTACTTTGGAAAAATATTTGGCCATGAATGAGGCAGACAAACGTACTATCTAACATCATTGAGTTGCAAAGTGGAAAATGTCAATCGAGAATGAAATTTTCTATTTAAAGCTTTCTTAATCAGCCATGCGCTGGATGTCAAGATGAAAGGTTATCGAAATACTGCCGCGACCAGAAAATGGTGGACCTTGAACTAAACTTGTCTAATCGAGGAGTCTAAATCAAAAGGGACTCAAAAATTATGAAACGCTTTCACAAATTTTATTTTCATTTGTGTACAAGCAAATATTGTTTTAAAACATTGGCAACTTGGAATGTTTAATTGAAAGCATGATATTTTCTAATGGGACATAACAAAAGCCAGCTTCATAGTACGCCTAAAAATGCAAAATTTGTAAGGTTGTGGAGGTAAGTTCTGTGCTCTCGTCGATTGCAATTAAAAAAGGCTCTACCCATTCATAAGGATGATTTTAATTACTGTTGTATGTGTTCAAAGCCGGTAATTAGAATGGACGTGTTTGTTTGGATGAATTATTTAGGCGTTTGTGCTTTATTGTTAGATATGTAGAGTGAAAGCATGAGTTGAGCGTGAGCGACTAGCGAAATCATGGAATCGGTAAAGAGTCTGTGTTCTAAAAGATCTCGGTTCTCCAGGTTTCGAATTGTGCTAAAGCTAAGCTGAGAGCACGGCAGAGCACCTCATTAGTGATCCCCACCCTTCTACTCATTTTGTACAGAAAACAGACGGACACAGAATCCTAAAATGTGACAAATGCAAGACACTCAACAACTCGCCCATCTCTGCTCTCTAATGAATTACATTTGATTAGGTTCGCTAAAGACTTTTGCTCTTATCGCCTCGGTCATTCTTCACGACAAGACAACCCGTCTGGTTCCAATTCCTTCCTATTTCACTACATCAAGTCCATTTATGCCCAAGCAACATGAAAGAATACATCCAGTTGTCACAAATTATTCATATCTCCTTTACCCTTGCAAGTTGCAACTGCGTAAAAATGTTCACAAAATACAAGGAAATAAATTGGTATGTTATGTTGAGTGTTGTATCTCACAATTGTATCGGAAGCATAACACGAGCAAAACTAGTACATTATTGAGTCCATACTTCTAAACAATGCAATCCCAAGTCGACCTTATTGCCCGCATCGAATGTTAATGTTTTTCACGAAACCAATACCTGCTTTTGCATAAATGTTTTCATCTAATTAAATGAACTAATGGTATGGGCATGGCATCAACTTCGTGCTTTTTAGATGACTGGCTCCCTGTGTGCACATATTATTAAAGTTATAATTTGCAGTCCTGATGCGATCCGATTAAGCTTTTAATGCCACGACGACGACCACTCGGCCAAAACATAAAACCCAGCAGCACTTTAATAGCTGTATTGTTTTTGTGCGTGCCAAATATCATGTTCTTATCCTGGAAAGGTAAATATCGTATTACCTTTGGCGCAATTTGCTCTCTCGCTCTGAGTATCTATCATGTAAATGCAGAAATAATTAAATTACCGATCCAAGTTTGCTGACATCCATGCTTCCACGTCTCACGTATTCCATACTTCGCTTCCTCACCGCATCTGTGCTCATCTTTCGATAAGACTGATTCTGATCTTGACTACTACGTCTCATTTTTCGAGCTGTCTTTTATGTTGTTGTTTATCAAAAATGAACTTGAAAGTCCGCTCAATAATAAAACGCAATTCGATAAAATTAGATGAAAGAGCCGACTCCAAGAGCAAAAACACTTTTCACAGGTGAACTTGGCTTTTTTTCAATAGATTTGCTATTTACTGCAGAGCACTATAGTCTTATGTAATTTTTTTTGAGTTTCTGGACGGAGAGGTAGGTATTTGAAGGATTAAGGACAATGCTTGTGATCTTATGAGCTTAGTGAGTGCGGCTTTGGTGTGAGCCGAGAATAAAAAAGAACCGTGAGGGGATGGAAGGAATTGAATTAAATTGATTTGGATGAAGAGTTTAGCAAAGATTTTGTGTAGAGACAATCAAAAAAAAAGCGAGAGTGAAGAATGTGCAGTCACTTCTAGCCTGGGTTCTGTCTCTAGAATGATAAGTGCTCGTCTAATGCTCCCTCACAAAACTCTGTGCATGTTGTTTGGTTTTGGAGTTCAGTTTTGTGTATGCGTATGTGATTGTAGTAAATGAGGATGGGACGCTGGGCTGTTCTGGAGTACACCAAAGAAACATTTGCACCAGTTGATGAGATTCTGAACCTCTGCAGTTGCTCCCATCCTTACCTCATTAGTGACTAGAGATTAGTTCCAGGGGGGGACCATGCCCCCCTCATTTCCTAGCTGTGCCATTCCAAAGACAACCTTAAATTCAATTATGTGGCTAAGGAATTGGATTGAATTCCTGCTCGGCTACGGAACCATTATAATACTAGTACTAGATTGTCATGTCAGCAAAATCTGGAAATCGTCTCAAACATTCCATTAGGGCCATATTGGTTGTAAACCCCCTCTCTAGGGAAATTTCTGGTCGTCACACCTCAATCCTCTATTATAACTTGGTGTTGCATTAGAATTAAGCTTAAAGTAGATGAGCTGACTATATTACCCAACTTTATAATACGTATAAGACTGTGCAAGTTGCCACACATGTGCTGGAAATAGTGCTCGCCACGAGTCGGGTTCCTGGTCAAACTCTAACCTGAGCTCGGCAATTCCGGCTCTAAATGTCCGAATTCTGGTCCAGCTTTCACCGAAGTCGTATTATTTGGTTTATCCAGGCGAGCATAATTTTTGGGATGCTGATAAACGACAAAGCAGAACTAGAAGCAGTATGACATGGAATTATCGCAAACTGAGAATTCCCGTGAACGGGAAACAGGAATGGTTCTAACATAAAGAATTTGTTGTCCGGGTTCCAGGTGGTTTCAAAGGCTTAGATTACCCCGAAAGCTGTACATTGGAAGCACTAGCTGGCATGAAAGGCATTTGGCTTAGAAAAGTTGTGTCGCTACATATCGTCTTGTACATTAACCGAGTGTTTATGTATTCAGTGAGTTGTTCCAGAGTCTTAGTTGAGTCGACCGTGCCGTCAGAATATCTGTCCTCCTCTCTCCTCAAATGTTAATTTTAAAAGGGTTGGGGTTCTAGGAGCTTGCTAGCAACTGGTGCTAGAACTAGTTGCTAGCTAGTTGAAGATCTCCCTCTTGAACGGTTGGGTGAGTAGTGCGTGGATGTAGTCATGTTCATGTAGTGAGCAAAAATGCTCTCATATTAACAAACATGAATAACATTACGTTAGATATGACCCCTCCAAGGTTAGTCTCTCCTTCTAAACTGCGATTAACTCTACAAGCCAAATTCCCATTTCATTACTCCATGTGCACCATTACATTTTCGACTCTATAAATGGCTTCAGAATTAAGAGAATTATTTGAAGCGGTGTTAACTAGAAGGATATTTAAATTGTTTTGTTCCTTGGTCCATAAGTTTGCGTCATCCCAGCATCCAACCACCCATCCCGGTGGAATCTCGAAACATCTTTAGCATTATTTCAGACCACTTAATAGAAGAAGCCGCGAGCTAAGGCTCGTGCAGCATATGCCAATTCACATGACGATAAGTTCAAGTGCGAGTAGTCTGTACACGATTTTTTGTTGCTTGGCTGACTTTCACATCTCGGCCATTGCCTTCTCTCTCAAAAAATCTTTCCGTTCATAACTACACGTGAAGGGTTTGGCCAGACTAGATACACCAGATTCATTGCTAAATTCGCTTCGCCTGTATTCATTCCCTTGTTCTCACGACCGCCAGCATGTATTCCAATAAAAAGGTGTGACTACGCCTCTGGCGAAGCTTCACTAACAAATATTATGTTCAAGTACACACTTAACTCTTCAAATTGAGTGGGAGATAGTAAATACAAATGTAGACCGGTCTCATGAGTTCTTCCCAGTGTAAACATGACCTGTTTATAATATATGTATGCTCATTCCAGCAGTTCCAAGTTGTCTATAATATGCAACTATTGCAAGCGCACTGGGAATGAAGGACACTAGAATCAAGTCGCAGCGATGCCCGGCCAAGTCAGTCTAGCTAATTCTGGACATGTTTCTTATTTCTTATTTGAGTGATAAATCCAAAGCATTCATACATACAAGTATGTGTACTGATTGTCTTACTTGGAAACACTATGAAGTTATTTTTACAGAATGTACATTACAAACAGCCTAGAGCCAGCATCGGACGATAAAGTACCGACAAGCGATTATGTTGATTATTTCTGCGCATTATATTTGCTTAACTGCTCACTAGAATATCAAATTTGATTATGCAAGATAATCCAAAGAGTGCAAAGACGACACGAGGTTTTGAATATTATTTTTCTGCAACTTCATGGTGAAAATACAACTGAACCATAATTAAGTTTCTTTCTCCATTCAGAAAACAATATTTACTGTAAACTTTAGAACCATACTCCACAAAATAAATTTGTGCAAGGGTAAGCGGTGAAGCCGGTGAACAATATCGTCAGTAAAGTTTCATGTTATGCGTGTCTTTTTAATTATTATTGGGCAAGTAATTATTACGATGGTAAATCATAAAAACTAACCAAACTGCTTACGTCCGCCCCACATTGTCAGACAGTAGCACTTGGCCATCAATAAAACTAACCAAATGTGACGGCATCTGACAGTTTGGTCAAACCTTGTGACTCCTGCATGTTAAACGTTAGAATGGAGAGTAGAAGGACCAATTCAATAAAATTAAAAAGAAAGCCACCAGAGCAGCAGATGCAAATAATGTGCAAAGTTCTAGACGACCAAAGACAAATGTCCCCACTTGGAGCAACCTGGCTTTTGCCGAACCCGAACTCTTTATTTTTTTTTTCACGCTCACATCTCCCTGTCTCTACTTATTAGGACGCCGAATACGAATAAGTATTTATCATCTCATATGAACAATAAAAATTAAACTTGCTAATTGTCCTTGGAGCCTGAACTGGAGCTGCACTACCTTAGCACGAATATCTCCTAACATGCTTCTGCTTCTTATGTAGCATGAAGTAGACAGCAGTTCATTCAACCACACTTCACAACAAATCAATGCGCTAGTAGCTCGTCTGAGAACCAAAAAAATCCAATACACTCAGCTTGCTAATAATTATTGCCATGTAATGTTTATCTTTTCTCCAAATTCTTTTAGTGCATTTCAGCAAGGCTAAAACTAAAAGGTGAACCAGAGTTTCACGCTAAATAATTCTACATCTGATACGAAAAGTCAATTGGGCACCGAAATATACTTGTATACTGCAAGCGATGTTTTTAAATTGTAAAGAGCACAAGAGATACATGCTGCCACAGACTAATCGATCGGCGGCATAAAATCTTTGCAAGGTAGGGAATTGGAATGCCATGACGTATTTCTGGAAGATGAATAAGTAATTTGGACTGGCATTCACATTCGAAGAATGTGGGCTTTGAACTCTTGCTCATTCCTGCCTTGTGTTGTCCATGACCAACTCGAAACAATTTTAATCGTCGAATGCGCACTTGTACCACACAGTACATGCATTTCTCAAGGAAGGTCAGATTCCGATTCATGGCCGTGTGAATTAGTGGAATAATTATAAGAAAATGCCGTAACCTTACCTTTTCTGTGATGGATTGGTTGTGTTTACAATCTCCATTGTCGGTCATGGCGGGTATTCTCTGTTGTTAAGAGAAGCACTGAAAGGAATATTGCTCTTGCCCCAACGATAGCAACTATACACAATAAGTGGAGAAAAGTTTTAGAGGAACACGTTGATTGAAGTGCTACTCATTTGTGAGAAAGTTGGTTTGGAAAGAGAAAAGAAGAGAAATGTTGAGGTGCTTTCGCTTGTACCAAGTTTGAGAATGGAAAGTGGAGGGACAGAGAAATAAGTAGAGAAAGTAGCTAAGCTTCTCTTTCACTCGCAGCTCAAGTGAAGTTTCTCAAGTTAGGGATCAGGTCATGCGCCAACACACAGCGCCCTTCAAAACTACGTTGTGCTTTTTTAGTCAACGTCGTTGAATGCTTGAGACCATTCGGTTCCTCATCGATATTTCCCGACCCTACCTTCTTCCAAAAGGTCAATCATGTGCGCAGCCAGAACTTCGAGCCAATTCACTCTTGGCACGCCTCACATCTTACTCGTCTTACAAACCACCTCAAATTATTTAATACAGCAACAAAGACAACAATTCAGCTGTTCTCGAAACTTTCCTTCAGGAAACTATCTCCGGTCCTTCTCTGTCCCTCAGAGTCTCAACTCTTCCTGAGAAGCCATAACCGTTTTCTCGGCCTTCATAGGTGCGGTCTGAGCAAATTTGTACCGGGAATGTTCAGACGCTGTGTTTTGGATTTTTGACCTTTGATTGAATTCGGTAGGCTCTGTGTCTCTCGGTCTCTACCATTAAGAATCAGGGAATTGCAACTAGGACGTTCTCAATTAGATGCCTGAAATTATTTAGACATATTGTATTTCTCGTATCACTCGTATTTCCAAATCCCTTATGACTAAGGAATGCATTGAGATATCTTAAATGAAATGAAATTGTTTGTTATCAAAGCACAAAACTTTAAGAAATCAGGAATTCCCGGCTACAGAATAGTCTGAATAGTAATGAAGTCTGCTAACTTTTTAAAGAAGCAGTTTGCTGGTAGAGTATTCAGCCCGCAACACAATACATCAATCTGGAACTTCGTGCTCGTCCAAGCAAAATCAAGTGGTTTAGCTATAGAATCTCAATTACAAATATAAATTTCTGTCATAAGCTGCACGAAATGTTCTGGCGCGTAATTGTAGTCTCTGAGCATAACCACGGAAAGTCTTATCGTTAGATCAAATTCCTCGCCCACCGATTCAGTGGTATCGTAGGAGGAAAACTTGAATTCGCACCGAATCTACGTGAATATTTTCACGGTCTAAAAGTAACCCTGCATGCAATGCCAGATTTTTATAAATACAAGTACGTATAAGCTACCCCTGGTTTTGTGGTCTATGCTTCTGAAGCCACTTCTGAGGGAAACCATCCACATGTAACCTATTTTATACTTCAAACCATGTGTTGTCAATTTTTTGGCAACTTTTGGACATCTTTCGGTTTTTCATTCCTGCATAATCAAATTGCAGACCTCTTTTCATTCATCTGAAAGAATAGAATTCCATTTCTGATTTCATTTCCTTGCCCATTATTTAGTAAATAGCACAGCGGGTAGACAACAAAATGTTCTTTTGGACTTAAGGATGCATTTGCCACGCCAGCTAAACTGGGTTCGATATCGATCTCTGCAAGATTGCAGGTCATTGCGCTTGACCCCACTTTGCAGTTGTGTCCAAATCTGATCTCTGACAATGGGCCAGATTGCTGCAAAATTTGCAGCAATTATATTTAATATAATTGTGCAAATAAATTGTTGTTTTGGTTGACCTAACGGCGGAGTTCAGACATTTGATTTGCCACCTCTTCCATGCAAATTTTTACTGCCAGATTGAAACAGACTCGTCTTTTTTGATGCGCTCCGCAATGTGAGCTGCAATCGAGAGGAATGTTGCAGGTTAAGCGCAATCGAGATTTGCAAGAGAGATTGTGCGCATCATCAGGATTGCGCTCTGCTATAAATCCCAGTTTCATCACGGCTCTGACTTAACTAAAATAAAGCAGGTCCATTTTTCAATTTGGTTCAGTAAAAAACAGTGTTAACTTTAAATCACGTATAAATTAATAAACAGGTTCAACATCTTTTGATAGAAATTTCAAAACAATCGATACAATCATTTTTGTGAAAAATAATTTCTACGCTAGAGCTTCAACTCATGCTGTGCATTAAATTGTACTGTTTTTTTAACCAGATGTTTTAGAAGAAAGTTTAGACGAATCTAACAGTAAATCGTTAATTAATAGATTTTAATGATTATACGCTGACAAACGGCGAGTCAGAAGTTAAGCCCGATTTTCAAAATAAAACTCCGGCGGAATATATGACCAGATTATAGTGCGATTTTTTTCTAAGTTAAAGTCTGTTCAAGAATGATTTGTGGCCGTCTCCTGAAGCGTGCATGCGCGTTTTATTTTATTTTATGGTTTTTACAAAATAAATACCGTAAAATACAACACATGTACTTATTCTATAACGATTGTAGATTTTGGCAAACAATCACGACTAGAGACCAGATTTTTGAACATGTTTTATTATGTGAATTCGGCATGAGAGAGAAATAAAGCAAATCTAAACCTTGTTAATAAAGTTGTTTACTAAATGTTAAATATTACTATCACTTGAATAAACAATAGAACTAACTGAAAGGAACGTTCAGCACACCCAAGGTCGTCATATTTTTCTCTACACTGTCTGGCTTGAGGGAAAATTGGACAACATTAGATTGTCAAACCCGTTTTGTTTTTATTAATTTTGTAATTTTTTCAAATTTTATTATTCCCAAAAACGCCGAAAACCTTGTGGCAATTTATGGGTTATAAAAACCGTTTCCTGAAATATAATTTCAAATATATTCCGGCTGAATAGTAATAATGTCATCGGCTTGACACTTGCATTGCAGGCCCCTCAAAACACTTGTGAAGAATGTAAAAAGACAGGTTCAGCATTTTTGCAGTGAAGAGCAAAATATGCAGCTGCAATTTCTTCAACTTTTAAAGACGTAAATGAAATGCTGAGTCAGGTCACTTCTCACGGTCGAGTGAGCGCTGCCTTAGTCGGATCTATGGCAAATTCTTAGAATGGAGATGATAATTATTGTTAATTTTGCAAGAATAAGCGATAAGTTATCAAGTGGAGTTGGACATATTCGGGAACTCAAACTAGTCACTCAGATTTGCTGAGCTGCGATGGATTAAATAAAGAAAGCGAACTTCACAAATTCTGACATGTTTACAAATATTGAAAATGCACAAAACACTTTACGTGATCTTCGCAGACTTAACTTTTTTAACATTTAATCTCGCTCTCCGCTGAATTCTTGTGTGTTTACCACCAGCCCATATTTATGCTTCTATAATTTGAATTTTCTCGAAATCAATTGGCTTAATGCGACTAATTTTTATTAGTTTTATACTAAATTTAGTAATCAGTCGTCTGATTTAGTAAGAACTATCAAGGATTCTTTTTCCAGCCACAGGTCGCACTTTGTTCCCACTTGATGGTACGCTTAATGGATTGAAACAAAGATTCACAAACTTCACTTTCAAACTCTAAATAGGACATAAATTGATCAATTTCATTTTATGTAAATCAATTATATCTAAACATAGACCTGAAAATGTTTGCAACACTAAATCGGAATGCAGCGTTTGGTTAAGGGACAGCGAGGGCTGATTAAAGCAAGCTTCGAATATTGTTAGCAACATTACATATTATTAACTTCGGATGTAATAATCTCTCTCCTTCTCTCCTTCCGAGACCGTATCCTGTTGACACAACTGTAATCCTAGTTTACTAAAAAAGACTTCCAAGTTTTAAAGTCCAATATTGTTTCAGTTGCCGTGCAGTGCCAGCAAGCTAAAAAATTTCTTTTCTAGATAGCCATATTCAAAGGCGTTCGCCAGTAAAAGTTTGTATTTTTCCTACGATTATCAGTTTTTTTTTTTTTAGATTTTATACATATTGTTTGAGGTGAATAATTTGTTGCTAAACTTCGCATTTAATTTAATGAGCAATCCCTGCCCCTTAAGCGATTTCGTTCTGACGAAAACCTTATTTGAAATATCGTAAATGAAAATACGTTACCATACGGGCAAATTTTGAATATAGACTTTTCATTTTTGGCAATTCGCAACTTCACTTATTCGTATTCGTGCAGAATTTTTATCTGCAGTGCTCTCGCATTGATATCTGTCAAAATCCCTCTAAACTACGCATATGTTTTCGTGTTTAATCCTTTGAATAGCTGTAAATGCTAGAATTAAATTTGCATGAATCAGTGGAATACTTTTTGGACATATTTGAATTTAATTAGCAGAGACTTACATAGTTATAAATAACAATTCAACACAAGACTTTAGCCAAACAACCAAGATATGAGTGGGCCAGCGGCCAGCATGTGAGTGGGACACATTCGTGCCATTTACGTTTCTCAGATGAACTAAGCCAAGAAATCGGAAACGTGTCGCGTCTACACTAGAAGGCACACTGTGTTCGCTAGTACTGCAACCGCTCACAATTCGGTGCGATCCAATTTAAGCACTATCATCTTCAAAATCCAAGTTGGAATCTTTGAAGGTTTTCAGCAATGCATGTTCGGAGCAGCAAAATACAGGACACAGGACATGTTCAATAAATGATTAATGATTAGTTTGTAGTAAACTATTAGTGCTAAAACTCAAGTAAATTATACTCGTCTTTGTCTTAGTTTTTTTTTACTGTCCCCAAGGCTTAAAGCACACGTTTAATCATGCGAAATCGATATGACAATTAAACAAAGCAAATCTAATCTGTTTAATCTCTTAAAAACTAAAAAACCGGGGACGGTTGAGTTCAAGAAGATTGGTGCGTTGATTGCATGATTACTGTTTATTTTCATGATTGCGATAGATAACAAAATAGCTGATTTCAGAATCTTATGCTGGAACTGCTAACGAAAAAAGAATTCGAAAAGTTCATAATATTTACATCGTCAGATTGGAGTCTACTATTTATTTACCAACTAGATTATTTCAATAGTCTTGAGGTTGTGAGAACGTGATTATTAAATAACAACTTAACATATACCATATAACATATCGGGTAGTTCACTTCAGTCTCTGCAAAGAACTGCATGGTTAAAAATATTATCGTTAAATCTCTGAAATTGAACTACAAATAAAATCGTTTTAGTACATTCGAATTAAAGCAAACATTTACTGATTTCAACTTTTTAAAGACATTTTTGCAGGCAAGGAAGTTGATTAAATTTTCTTTCAATAGAACCTTGAGCTCAACAATTTTGAAATGCTTTTTGTCTGGCACAAACTTCTGTTTTCCTGGCAATACGAGTTCTTCGGGAATGAATGTATTTGGCCATTACGCGACGAAAATGAAAGTCGAGGTTGCAATTCAAATACTTCGGCAACTGCTAAGCTATTCGAGATTTACCTTTTTCTAACACGAGAAATAACTTTGCTGCATAATCCGTACAGAATACTATAGAAATTTAGGCGGAGTAATTTAGCTGGTGGAAACTCTTCACATAATAGACAATTATTTTGGATTAGAAGTTCTACGGAGAGCTGATTATAAGTTGTCAAAAGTATTTCTCACTCCGAGACGGGCCCGGGGTTTTGCATGTTTCTTGTGTCCGAGAAGTCCAAGTATGACAATTTCGCAGGCACAGTGCGCTCATTAATAATAGAAAAATGCTATCTGTTTTGTTTACTCCCATCACTCGGCTACCATTCTAATGCACTTGCAACGCAATAACCTATCAGTTGGCTTGGTAACAATTGGAACACAACACAAAGTGCCCTCAAATCTATTTTAGTACATTAGTACGGGAACATTCTCTCTGCTCCACTTCGAATTGCAATTAGATTCCTAAAGAAAGTGTCCCATTCCAGCAATTCATCCCTTGAGGCTGAACGCAAAAGCCTTTTGATGTTCTCAAGAATGGATACTTCGTCTTGGAACTGGGAACTCTTGTTTCCACCACTGCCTCGATTGATTGTTCTTGTAAGTACAAGGCTGTTGTAATTTTTCGTTCAAATATGTTATTGTTATATCAATAAACTTTTGCTCAAAAAAAGTTCATAAATTCCATTTCGAGAGATCGATTGAAATCAGAAACTAGACAAAAATCGCCTATTGTAAAAGCACCAGCTTTAAAATTAAGGTGATTAATATGTTGAATAGCGTCCAGCTCTTGTCATGACGGACGCAGTTCCGGTTGATGACCAAGGTGGAGATGGATCTAGTGGGATTGGAGGGTCCACTAACACTTCCAGAAGTGATTCTGTGACATGCCCTTCTTGTCACGTGACAGTAACAATGAGTCGGAGCTTGGAAGGTCGAAGACGGCTTATATGCCCTTATTGCCGGACAACTTACAATCAGCAAGACGCAAGAGTCAGATCTATTCCCTCAACAAGAGACCCGTTACAACATTTGAGGCTTCCTATTGTTGTAAGTTATCAAGTTCAGAATTTCAACTTCATTAGAATCTAAGGTAAAGTTTTGGAAAGTGGAGAAAGCAACTTTCACCTGCTCTTCTTATAACTAGTCAAGATTAATTGCAATTACATAGTGTAATTTGAAAGTAAATTGAGTTGTTGATTCAGGATGGGTCTGGAAATATTGGGAGCGTAATGGTTGGAAGACTTGGCGGGATAAGCGTGGGTGTTCCGGATGTGCATGGTTTGATGCTGCGACCAAGCTCTACCACGTCCTCAGCATCTTTACCGCGCATTTCTAAGGTTAGCCTTGCCAATACCGACTTCTTTCCTTCACTTCTTAAGGAATCGTATCCAGCAGTTTATTAAGTACCAATTTTAAACGACAATAGTAGTGGACAAACTCGCACAAGGGATTGCAATAAATTGTGCAAACGAGAACCATCTGATAAAATGTTTGACCCATGACAGAGAATGGGCATAAAATTTCCTAAGCAGATGTAGTATAACCGGGAAACAACAAATTGCAGCAAAAGCTACAAAGCAGTAAAAGCGTAGAATCCAAGTGACAAAGTCCAGAGATAATTTATTTGAGAAATTGCAATCTTGCTTAATTAAATAAAAGGCCAAAATAAAATATAATAAATGCCGATTATGGTTCATCCACTCCACCGGTCTCGTACGTAGAATAATTAAAGCCTAGCCGAGAAGAATGAGGTCAGAGGTGGAAATCAATAGTTTCTTATTTGTCTTTTGGCTTTAATTTACATAAGCTGAGTGGCTGTATAATAATTTTAGTCTTTGACTCATGTATTGCCTCAACTCAACTCCTGCCAAACCTGAGAACATAGGTTTTACCGAATGAAGCAGAAAAAGACCTCATTCCAACCTAATTTTTAATTCCCATCATGTTGTAATAGCGGGATTAAATTCTTTGTAAGAGGTTCTCCCGGAGCTAAAATATACTTTCACTTACTTCAGAGCCAATTGGATTTAAGATCCAGAGGATTTGTTTTAGCTACTCTACTGAGTAAGCAGTCTTTTGCAAATGCGCGCTTCGTAAAAAGGTTAGCCAGAGGTTAAGCAATACTTAGCGTGATACGCGAGATCAACTTTCAAATGTAGCTTTTAACCTCTAAGCAAACAATTAGCTGCTCTCCTTGCTCTCTCTTGTATTGTAATTCAAATGAAATTGCTGAATTTAAAAAAGCATAACCTTAACTTAATTACGATTAGTTTACAACTTAAGATCCAGTTTCAAACCATGCAATCAAATCTCGCTCAAAATGCTTATGTAATTTGTTAAACCATTTTCTGGTTAAAATACCTCAATACAAAATATTTGGTTTGTATTGTATTCCACTGGAATAGTGGTATACATATTTAGAATGGTATTGTTGAAGAGCAGGTAAACTTTGTGCGAAATGGTGATATTTCCGTAGAACATCCTGTCCTGATTCATCTTATCTTGAAAAGTCCACAGCATCGTGCAATTTATCTCTGAATTTTTCACAAAGACCTCCGTGTGAGACGTGACTGAAGAAACAAAAGTTTGGACGTGCAAATTCAGTCCAGGGAGAAGTTGATAAAAACTGCAAATGTTTATCAAAAGCTGTTCTGAAATCCATCCACAGCCTTTAGAATTTTAGCGATCCCTTTAAATTAACAGAATCGGAAAGCTCAGCCTGGGCAACATAGTTAGATTTGGCGATCGTCTTAGAGCAATTAGCCCAAAATTTAGTATCATTTTTTCGCAGGAGCCATGCTAAAAGTCTCTGTACCGCTCCGATCTTAGTTTATGCGGCCTAACTAAGTTGCATTTGTTTTTAAAGAGTGCATCTTGATTGTTAGAGTTTGCAGAGTTGGTGATTTCTACATTATAACGTTCCCTCTTAAGTCCGGTCTCTAGTCACGCAATTCTAACTCAGAAAATAGTGTCTAGATTAAATTTGAACAGGAAACTATAAAACACTAGCAACCATGCGAAATAAGTGATACCAGAGCGTATCGTATACGTTATAAAATGTGCAGTTTCTTGATTAATAAATTGTAGATGAAGTAACGAAAAGCATACGGGTGTGCTGTTAAAATCTGTCAAAATACTGGAAATCAGAGATATCAAACATGTTGAAATGTGACTTTGCAGACGAAACCACAACACACGACGTGTAGAAAAACAAATTGGTTTCTCCTGTGTAAATCAGAATTTAAAAAGTGCTGAATGACATGAGACATCTAATGTAATTGAATATTTGGATGTTTCTGCAATACCCAGTGGAATTCTTTGTAGCAAAACCAAAGCAAAGTTAACAACATTAATTAAAATACGTTTTAATAGATGAATGCTAACCTTTGAACTAAAATTCTAGAAAATTAGGTTTATGGGTGAGAAATGAAATTAACAAATCACAAGAGTATGGGAATACCATATGTGGGACATGTTGCAAGGATTCCACTCAAAGGGAATCCTTTGAGTTTTGCTTGAAAACTGAGAGTTTGAGGTTTTTACATAACTTTGGAAAAATGCTATCACTGTGAAGTCGGGCAGAAAACTTCAACTTCCGATGCATATTCAATGTGAAATATGCACGTTGCCCTAGAGTGATTGATGTTTAACTTTCAATACGCACTCCACAGGAACAAGACGGTCGATTCGAGAATAGCTCTGGTGAAAGTCTGGCGCTGGGACTAGAATCTCAAATGAATGAACAAGGCGATCCTCTCCTTATGAATTATCATGAGAAGGAAACAAATCGAGAGGATTTCCTGTAAGTTTTTCCAGCGCTTTCTACTTATGCACTTGAATGTAAAACATTAATCAACTAACAAAAATGCACGTTGACTTTAAACCAACTCGAAACTTACAGTCAAAATGTTGTATTTTAACAATACTCAAAATAATCCTTAAATACCTTCTCATGTACTGAAGAATTTACTAAAATGAGGTGAAATCTGGTTATATTCAAGGAGAATCCACTTTTTTGCTAGGTGATTGATCTATCAGGAGGTCTCGTAACTAGGGTAGTTACGCAAAAGTCCA
>JAQGCM010000623.1:0-22785 GCA_034699705.1 Hymenaphorura dentifera | reverse complement strand
CTGCTATGGCTTTGTTCATAAAAGACTTTGTTGCGCTACCCTACGACATGTTTGTAAACAAAAAATAAATAACGTTGTTAGAACAATGCGCTTTTCGAAACAATATGGTTCCGCTCCCCCTTAAATAAATCCCATTTGCAAATCTGGTCCATCTCACATATCTTCCTATCCTAAAGGCCTTTCAATTAACCCGACTCCAATCGATCCCTGCTCTGCTCACCCTAGTTAACATGAAGTTCGACTGCTCTGTTCATTCTGACATATCAATTTGTCTTGAGGGTCACACTGTGAAATTAGTGAGCGCTTTCACAGTTGGTGACAAGAAAACACATCCAAGATACAATAAGACTAACCACAAGCAAAACTTTTATGAGTTGCATAGTAGTTCTTATCAGTTCGTTTTATTTCAGCATTCTATTACAAACATCTCTAATGTGTCAGGGCTGCTGTCAGGCAACTTTTTCATGCCTTTACTTCCCCCTTCTTCTCCGACCTCGGATTTGAGACAGGAACTTGCTCCTCTGCTCACTTATGTTTACACTTTGTGTACATTGTGAAAGAGAGAACAACTTTAGGGTCTGGGTAAAGCTCTGGATAAATTTGTGCGGGTTGCGTGAGAAAATTGGTCTGGAAGAGATGGGATACTTACTTTACTTGCATGTGGATCGCAACTCGCAAGTTATGTGCTGTGAGAGAAATATTTTGATGAGGACATGAGCTTAAGTATAGGTTTACCATCGTGTAATTTCGATTTGAGACTGTAATTGACCATGGGATTAGTTGCGTGGTAGCAGACTTGAGTTTCTAAAGTCCGTAAATCCGGTTCGGAGGATGTGTAATGTTCGTCCCTCGGGCAATATTATCATTGACACTCGAATCATCTTCGACCACTTTCTCGACTTTAACTAAACCCAGCCAACAACCCTTTCAATTTTCCAAGACTTTTAACGGCCTTCCATTTCCACACATCCTTCCTTCTTTCACATTAAACTTTCCTCGACAAACTTTTTATTTGACTGAATAAATGGAGTACAGGGAACAGAAAAGTGGCTGTAGATTTTACTCCTTGGTTCTGGACACGGGTATTTTTGTATTTGCATTGCAAATCATTTCCATTCTTCTTCTGCATCTGATTAGGATTGAATTGATGGGGAGAGACTCAATACACAAAAGGTATTTGATGGGAAGGTGATGGTGAAAGCTTTTGGCTTACCTTTCCGATTTTCTACATTTACTTTTGAGACAGACTCGAGACATGCGGGGTATGGACAAGGAGAAAAGTTTTTGCCGACACTGGCAAGCTTGCAAAGCCGGGAGTCGACCAACCTGAGAGTGCAGTTCTTCGAGAGAAAGTCGGCTGAAAGCAACTGCCTGCCTGCCTACTGCTACCTCCCTGTCTCAATTTTCTCTAAAATTCCAACAACTGAGCCTTACGTTTCAGAATCCACACAGTACTAGTGACAAAATCGCGTATCATTCGTCACCCTCCACCATACAGTAGCAAGTGGCATTCACATCTTAGTAATGCCTAATTGTTGTGTTCCTGGAGAAAGTTCATTCGGTGGGATAGAGTTGTAGAGACAAATATTTTTCCTTTTGATGTCAAATATACATATTGATTGACATGTGAGTGAAAGTTTTGCCGGAATCCTTGACTTCTACTTTTTTTCTTATAACCCCCAGTAAGTGCCCAATTTTTTTTTGTCAAATCAGCGTGTAGCGTAGAGTTCATTTCTCAACTATTAGCTGTGCTCATATTTTGTAATCCCCTAAAATTCATTGTTGAAATCCTTCCAACCTGTCCACTCGCGTTCGTCCCGTTTATTATTTGTGACTCCAGGACTCGTCCCCTTTTGTGTCCAACACTTGAGGCCGCCTCAAGTAGTCTTGGTGGTCCGAATGCATAAATCAAGACTGTTCTTCCTTCTTTGCAATGCACTCTACTCATTTCGCTATCTTTTTGACTTGACTATAATTTAGGTGCCCCATTTGAAGGAAAGTAGGTAGAGCTGGTAGACTTGGTTGCGTGTTTTAGCCTTTGAAAAGACTATGATTATCCATGAGAACCTCCTTCCTTTCTCCGAGCCCTCGGACAACAAATGAAGTGGAATGGAATTCTATAAAGTTTATTCTGCTTGGATTGAGAATTTGCGAAAAAGGTAGGAGCCGAGCTGCTAAGGTTTTTGTAATACGATTATGTGTACCAATTCTGGGAAAACCTCGACGTAATGTCATGTTAGGTGGTGGTGGTGCGGTGAGTGTATGTAATGTAATGTTTTATCCGATAAGGAAGTACTTTAGGGGAAAGGGTCATCGGGTGAGTTCAAGCAATTCGCCCGCACACATCGCATTTATGTCTTTGTCATTGCGGCTTTGGTTCTCAAACCCTTGCTTAGACATGTATATATTCTCCGACAAAATCTACAAAATTCAAAACCGGGTGGTTTGGTGGAGGTGGTAGGAGCTGTAGGAAAGAGTCATGGATGCATGGAGGTTCCATTTCATTTCTGTTTTGTCTTGTGGGCCGGAGAAAGCTAGAGACTCGTGGAACGGGCCGGGCGGCACGGCACGTGGTGGTTCAAGTTTGTGGTTGACTAACGTTTGCAAATGTATTTGTGTCGTCGAACCGCATTAATAGTTATGAGCCTCAACTCGTCGTCCTTAGAATAAACAAGAGCATGGGGAAATGTATATTTTGCTCCTACCAAAAACCAAAGGAGAACGAGCGTTTCAATTCTATCAGCGCTGTACTTTTAGTATATGTGAAGTGGAAATTTTGGGATTAACGCCTCGGAAGGAAGCTGGCTGGGCCTTTGCTTGTGAGGAAGTGGAAGAGGCGTAAAATTGGAGGAGGTTGTTCTCGGATTACCCCTCATGTCCTTCTCCTTATCCGTTCTCACGGGATTAAGGAAGTGAGTCGAGCGAGGAATTGGATCCCATAGCCATAAGCTTATGCCCAGTCTCCTTCAGCATTTTCTTATTGCTTTCTCAAACGCGGAAAAAAGGCAATACTTTCCCTTCGTGTTTTCTCACAAGATTGGCTTGGCTGACTGACTTTCTTCGGGCTCCTTGCTCTGTAGTCAGTCATTCATGTTAGGATTTGAATGTTTGAAATAAGATGATCGAAGCTTCAGATGTGACTTGAATCTCTGAGGAAAGCAGGAGCACAAGGAACCAGAGCAAAAGTCAAAACAAGAGTTGGTGAAATCTGTTTTCCTCATATTTCATCTCTGAAGGCTTTCCCTCTTGCATCTTGCCGCAATGCCTTCCCCGCTCACAGCAATCTCTCACTCCCTAAACCACCAATCTACCAAAATTGCTAGGATCCTAGGGAAAACTTAAAAAGGATGAGATAAGAAAACTAAGATTTCGGAACATTGTGTTTCGTTCAGAGTTGAATATTGAAGATGTAGTTGGGCAAACATCACCTTGTCTTTTCAAGTTTTCAGACGTTGTCTAGAAGTGCTAATGATCAAAAGATTGCTTGCGAAAACTCTGGTTCTGTTCAGTTGATGCAGAAGTTGAAGGCGGAATTGGATTTTGATTAGGACAGGCAATGTTGCACTTTTTCGCTTTCGAAATTCTAGCAGGAGTCGCTTTTCCTTTCTCCTGTCAGCTTTTTGCAGAACTGGCGCATTCTTTGGGATACCCTAGCGAGTAAAGCTTTAGAATATTTAAAGAAATTGGAAATTGAATTTTATTATTTGTACAGTACAAAAATAATATTACGAGGACATTGTATAGTAGCGTCCAGATTTTCTCTACAATTTCAGATTCTCATTTCTGAATTGAAACTTTATTAAGTGGAAATCTCTCAAGCCATCAGAAAAACGTTAGCGCAAATTAATAATACAAGCTTTCAGACAATTTTTCTGGACAGTTTCTGTCCGTTTCTGTTGAGCCGACCAATCCAGCTGTCACATGTTTCTATATCTGGAACATTTCTCAAATTAGTTCTACCTGAACTTGAAAATAGAAAAATTTGTTGGAATTAGTCTTTAGCCAATTGAACACGCCATCCATTTTAACCTCCACCTAACTACTCGGCTAGTTTAATATGCTAATTCTTCAATCAATGCCAGATCGATATGCAGTGTGGTCCAAAAGTTGCTAACTATTAACATGTAATACATATTTAAAACAGTTAGTACTTTTGGATCACGATGTACTTTGACAGCTTTTCACGACCAATTTCCATTCGCTCGTCTGCAAACCAATTCCCCGAAAGTTTTCAACATTTCTTCCAGTTCGAAAAATCTAGAGATTTCCTTATTAAGTTTTCACGAATATCAATAAATTCCACTCGGCATCGTCAAGAGGCAAAGAATCGGATGGGGCTTCATTTTTCATAATGATAAAATCTGAATACTCCTAAGTCGTGATCGATGTGCACGATAGCGATTTTATTTTGGTTCTCTGATCATTAGAACAACTGAAATGCCAGAAAAAGTTTACCAAACCATTAGAATCGTACCATAGAATTCGTCAAAGTACGTTACGTCATAGAGAAACCTTATTGAGCTTTCTCGGTTGACCAGATAAGAGACACCTTACAAAAAAATTGACAAAAATGTGACATCTTTGAAAGAAGGTATGAACGAACTCGTTCAATTATTTGTCTCAAAAATAGAATCGAGGAAATCATGCGTGCTTTTATAAGGAAGAGGTTGACACACACACAATGCAAATGTATTGTTGAGAACGGCGCTTGTTATGTTATGTTATGAAATGTTATATTAAAGATGTGAGGACAATACACAACAGAACGCCTGACTTGTAATTGGAAATGTGAGAGACAAGACGGCAAGGCAGGAAGAAAAGTAGCGCTTTCAACTTTCTCCGGACTTTTTTCTTATTCCGACGTGCCGTGCCGAAACACATTAAAGTAAGTAAGGGTGAGACACGCGGCAGGGTTGTGCTCAAAAGAAGTCCAACACAATGCATACTTTCTTTCTTGTCTCTGCCAAAATCTGCATTCCTTCGGTTTTATTATAAAGTTTTTACTACATACTCAACTTAATGAAATCACAGTTTGACTTCCTCCCTAAGACAAGTTTTTGCCAATTTCCGCACCTCTTGAGAAATTCGGACGTGACAGCGAAGACATGTTGGACTCAAAAGTTTTGCAATTTCTTAACTCTAACCGGACCTTGAAATTTTATTCCTTTTCGAATGATAAAGCTCGAAATATTTTCGTACGGCGCTAAAGCAAGAATGCAGAACTTTAACTTCTTGTCAGACAGTAAGGGGCATAAACAAGTTCACAACGGTTTTTAAAAAAAACCGATTCAAAGATTTTAAACGGAAAATTTAGAACTAAGTTTATAACTGTGTCGTCCGAGATAGCCGATATTAGGTAACTCGGTTGGCGGCACGTCCTAAAACGACATGCCCTAGAAATGAAGAAGCAGGCCGAAAAACGCGTAGTTTTTGGATCCAGAAGAATCCTAACATGTAGCAAACATTTCCTTGGGCTTGAAGTCTAAGTCGGAGTCTATGTCGGGGATCTAGGGGGATCAGAAACTCTGCTTGTTTGTCTTTGTCATTTCAGGATTGATAACCTGAGCAGACATTAATTCAATAACTTTTTACCCTAAAGAACCTACCATGACTAGGGGTCGTGTTACATTAGGAGTAAATGTGAAATGCATGAGTCTCAAAATGTTGAGAAGGATCAATCCAATCGCAAGCATTGCATTGCATCTACTACTGAACTACTCAAAGCAAAAGTCTGCTAAAGGACTTTTCAGAAACAGATGCTGGGCTGCGCTATACATGTTTTTATCCAGTTCGTAGAAGTTTGCAAAATTTTGTGTATCCAATCAATTTAAGCCCTTCCCAATTCCAATTCAAAGTAAATAGACGATCTAAATCTTCCTGGATTTTCATTCTAAGAAGGAGTCTGTTCATCAATGTCAAATTATTAAGCTGATTGCTTAATTGCAAAATGTCCTTTAGGTTTTTATTGAAATTGGCAGGAGAATAATTTGGCATCACTCAAGGTAGATATCTATAAAGTTTGCTTCATTTTGCGCCCAACTTTCGATTTTGCAGATTTTGAAGGTTTTGATTGACATTAGGAAGGCACTGAAACATTTCAATGTCGTCAAATCTAATGCGGTGACCATAAAAATGGTCGCCCGGATTTGAAATACATCTAACGCCTCAAATGCTCAAGGGCTGGTACAATGATAAGATCAAATTGCTAAGGGTTTTTGGGCATCCCTAGACATCCATGTGAAAGCACGATGATCGAATTTCTCGAGAATCCACCGCCGGGTATTTCCAATTAGTAAAAAATTGCGTAAATCTATACACAACGGTTTCAAATTTTTCAACACACTCTTCAAACTGCTTATTAAACTAAAGGTTAAATGAACACAGAGCACGAGCATGATTAACTGAATCTATGTTTTGTCACCGATTTTTAAACTGCGCTTAATTCTGGTATTTGTAGTTCCTTTCTTACATTTATATTGGCACCATATTAAGCCTTAATTACCAATCGATTGGCGGAGGGTGGTCAAATTAGTCTTATCCATTGAATTCAACATCAGGTAATTATACTGGTAGAGCTCAACTCGCTTTCATAAACCAAAACAATTGTGGAGACAATGTAGTTGATCGGGCTGCGGTGGCGGTGCGGTGGGGAAAGAACTGTCCTGCTGTGCTGAGCCTAGCTGAGAACGAAAATCCAAACAGACGCGCATTGCTCGGAATATTAAGCTTGTTATAAATTCTGCTCCCTGGGAAATAAAAGAGTACATGCCAATTACGAAGACCCAGTCAGCCGGTCCAACGATTTTCTGACTGACTTATACATTTCAAGTCGTGTCTATCTTTTGAACCAATTCATTGGTAATGAGGGGACCCAGAGACACAGAGAGAAAGCGGTGAAAGCAATAGACTTGAAACAGACCATTACCTTCAAAATTCGCCCATGTTTCAATTTATTCGAACAAGTATTTTGTACTCTACCAAATTGACAACGACAATCGTCTTGAGCTTTCTAATCTTGGAAAACTGTAGAAATTTATTATCAATATGGAGGATAAGAAATTCTGCTGGTGTATTTTTCATAGTTCAGCTCCATAGACTTCTCCAGGCTTTGGGTTTTTGATGTACAAGGCACAACGGGAAAGTATGTCAATACCAGCCAGCCCACTCACCTTTTGCACAAAAAGCAGAAGTCAGATTTATACTACACAACGGGCAACGGGCTACGGCATGGAGAAAGCCAATTCCATTAAAAATGAATATTTAACTTTGAGTTTTTTTCTAATTATGAGGCTGACTCGATTCAATGCGATGCCTGACTCTTGTCTCACCACAATCACGCATCAAATATCTCAGGGGCTTTCCCATCCACTAACCTTAGTTCACAAATAAATTTTTCCAGAGCAGCACATGTGTTCTGTGCAAGCAGGCATAAAACTTGTAAACTTCAAACACCTGCACCTTCAAGGTGATAGCTAGGGCCGTGAATATTTTCAATTTACTCCTGGCTATGACATTTGCAGAGTCTAACTTGGGAACTACTGACGGACAAACTAGGAGACTTGGTCCTAAAAATGTTACCTCTTGCCCTGTCTGACTGACTGAGTGACTGTTCGTAGTAATGCCCATATTTCTATTCCTAGCCACCTCATTCTATTCCATTCCAACAGAATTGGAGTGTGTTGCGGAGTGTCCCCAGGCATATAAATAGTAGTATCTTGATCTGTCATGTGTGAATACAAATTAGACGACTTCAGCATCCTCACTTCAGGACCATTCCCTAAAGGCACCTCGGGAAAAAGCGCAGTGAAAGCTTGAGTGAAAGTTTGTCAAAGCGACAGTCGCATTCTCTACAATTCTCTACCCTTGCCTCTAATATTTGTAACATCCAGTCAACCCCAACTCCTACGACTACTACAAATATTGTTTATGGTGCTATCCAAAACCACCCAGCTTGTTCAAACTGACGCTGTATACATGTCATGTTGAAGTTTGAGACTTGCCTAGGTGTAGGAGTAACTTGAGTTTTTGTCAAAACTTGGAGAGTTACAACAAGGAAACTATTGATTAGCTGATGGAATATTTAAGAGAGACACACCTGTCTCGTTTCCTCGTCGGCATTCAAGTTCCTCTCAAGCCTAACTCTTCCCCTCTGAATTGAACAAGATCTATTGCTCTAGAAAAATGTAAGGGCTAACATTTCTGTGAGGACGTCCATCCCGTCCAGGCTTATTGTCATGATAGGGCATTGAGAAAGAGAGTCACCATTCATCATAGTCCACCTATCAATATTTTCTCTTTTATCGGTCCCCACCATGCCACTGTCACTTGTAGACTAGAAAATCAAAAAGAACAGACGAAAAGTGTTGAGAACGGGGACTCACTGCTACTAGTTCACAAAATTCTATGCAAGTCTTCAGCTAAAAAAAGGCGACTACATGACGCGGTCTGTGTAGTAGAGCTCCGTTTTTTAGAGAATCGAACCAATCCAGGAGAATGGCAAATGGCAATCCAAAAGCATCGCCATCAGTCGGGCTTCACATGGGGTCTCTCCATCTCCTATTGAAGTTTTCCTTTTTCGTTTAGCTTAAAGCTTTCGACAGGACATAAGACAAGGGGGTTTGTTGGAGAGCCGAGGAAAATGCCTTACCGAGAGAAATGCGCTTACACAATGGTACATGAAAATTTTCAAATTTCAAGTTGAACTGAAACTGAACTGAATAACTGAGTGAGCTAAGCTGTAAGCAGCTGAACAGATTTTCTCAGGGAATCAAACCAAGTAGGCGAGACATGACTTTCAATCGAAAAGCTAGGCCACGAGGGAAGGTTGGGAACGAGCCGTGGCTCAAGTTTAGCACGCTGTACGGTGATCTAGACTGGATTGATTAAATTGTAAAAAGGAAATGCATGTCGGTCTATTGATGGAGAAAATTTGCAAAATGGACTAGGCGTGTTTGTACATATTTTCAATTGACTTGCATTTCATTACACAGGCCAGGAAGTCAAATGCAATGATAGGCCATGATTCTCAAGATCCATTCCATTGGTCTTTGAGAAGCACCCAACCCGTTTAACTTGAGTTGAATGCTGGGTCTAGGTCTGGGTCTGGTCTTCTGCTAGAGCTTTTATTTATTTTTGGTCTCTGGGTTTGGTTCGTACCGAAACTCATTTCGCTCTCCTCATCTCTGTTGAGATGGCATGGTGGAAGCAAGGAAGCGTAAATGCAAATTCAAATTCAAATTACAAATCACTCATCATCAGCCCAGACAAAACTCAATCATCTATCGGTACGTTTCTTCCTACTACTGGAGAGCCTAGGAACAAAATGTTCTCTAGGAATACGAAGGCTAAGTTAGCGAAGCATCAAGTTGTCACCTGCCTGCCTTAACTCTCTCCTTCACTTCACTTTACTTCTCGCGACGAATTCGGGGGTTGGGAAGATTCCGGAGAGATGCAGCAAGTCAGACATTCGGTGAAAACGAAGACTTGGTTAGAATTTTAGATATCTGCTCCTAATAATACGACGAGAATGCTTTCTGTCTTGCTTTCACCGTGACTTTCTCTTTGGCTTCACTGGCCCTGGCACTGGAACCATCCTTAGATTTTGGTTTTTGGAGTGTGTAGACGTTAGAAGAGAAACGTGAGATGAAATGGAAACTGGTCTGCCCAGTTTGGTTGGCTTGGTTGGTTGGTCGATGTACGATGTAGTAAAGTCACTCGCTCACTCACTGTTCCACTCAACTCAACCCACTTCACTTGAATTCTGGAGAGGGAAAGAGATAATGATGTGGATATTTAAAAGTCCTCTTCCTTAATGAACACCTCCCTCCTCGAATCCAGAATTCATTGAAACTCTGCCAAATTGTCAGGATAGATATCAACTACATACACTTGCAATGTACAAATACCCTCGTCGAGTTTCTCCGCAGACATAGATAAACGTATCGCTTTCTCTTTCACTAGCTCCCTCTCGACATTATATTCTGCCAAATCATTAGCCCAGACATTTTGTACTAATTATCCGGAGCAGGAGCAGCAGGCAGCACTTGTGGACTCTTAATTAGAAAGACCGGGGGGAAATTTGTCCCTTGACTTTCTTAGCATTTTGGATCAGGTTCTCGGGCACACTTTTTTTTGAGCACTCACGTCAGCTAATCCAATTCAAGAGAGCACACCTACGATACGAATGACAAAGATGACTAGCAATGCTAGTGCTTCATGGCCGTCTAGCCAAAGCCAACCCAATTCGGATCGGATGCTAAATATAAACGTGGTTATATACGCTTTGTGTGTATCTCCTTTCCATTTACTTTTGGTGACTCTTGCAAAGGTTTATGTTGTAATAGAATACAGAACAGACAGGGAACCGGAGAAGTGAGTCATGTACCTTACATGTAACTTTGCCTCTCATACCTGGCCGCTTGTACTTTCATCCAAAAGGAAGAAGATACCTCACAAGTGTTTTCACCGGCATAGTAAAGGCAAGGGCAGACATTGCGGAATTTCACATTGCGTCATGCTTGCATGCACGCTCACTCAGCTCATGGAATAACCCATGACATGGAGAACTGCAAGTAACTTGATGAACATTGATGATGTTGATTATGAGATTGAGATGAGAGAGGCTGCTCATCATCCGCTACTTTATGCTTCCTGAAATAACCAACACAAAACACAACAGATGTTGTAAGAGCTATTATGCTGCATCGTCGACAGAAAATGAGTGTATTCATCAGCATGGGCTTCCTCTCTCTCTGTTTGAATTTACATGAGTTCCTATTCATCAGTGGGCACAATATAATTTGAACAACAACAGCAGAGAATACACCGCAGTGCACATTGCGTTCACCAGACATCCAGACTTCTCAGCTCAGCTTTTTAGAACCTGTCTGGCGGTTTGGATCGGAGTCCCGACCCGAGTTAAAGTATTTATAACCAGGAAAAGGATAAAAGAGTATTTCTCAAATCAGTGCGTTCCTAATTGCCCGCATCAGTCTTAGTGGGGGATTTTCTCGTTCCTGAAAACTTGCATGGAAAAGACAAGTTGATAGAGTTGATTTTTTTTCATTTCCTTTTCGCTTTCCTTTCCTCACGGCTTCTCGATGGCCGTTTTGCTTTTGCTTTTACTTTTGCTCAACTTTGACGGACGGACTCTTTTCTTACTGACTTCTTCTTTACTCACTTACGCAGTTAAAAGAAGCAGAGGCAGGCAGGCAGCTCTAGCTTAGGCAGTTTGAACTCTCTAAAGGTTGATAGACAAAAAAATCTAGATGCGGATGTGATGTAATGTAATGTAATGCTTAGTTGCAAGTTACTTTTAAAGAGGCGGAGGAAAATGGGGAGCTAGGAGCTCATAAATCATGACTTGAAGAAAGGAACCGGCCAAGGGGAAAGTCAACTGCTTGCCTTTCTCCTTCCCTTCCTTTCCCTCATTTCTGCTTTGTTACAAATTTAAGTTGGCTTAAGCTAAAGCTTTGGCTTCTACAACCCTCAAACATCACATCCTACCCAAACCCATGCATGCAGATTCCATCCTCACAAATCACTCTCCAAATTGTTTAATACAATTCTCGACTTTATTTTTCTTTCTTTCTTGTTTTGCAGATGAGGAGAAAACGGAAATCATTTCCATAACGGAAATGGACTTCATCCGTGGATTTCACCTAATTTTCTTATAGACAAGAACTCGCACGCTTCCTCACCAACCACTCACGGAATCTTATATATTTTCAATCTCACTTTCTCACTACACTACACGTCGTACTTTACATCACTCAGCAGCGCTGCACCCGGCCACACTCAGGTTTCATTTGAACCTCACAAATATCTATATGCACTTCACAGAGCGTCCGAAAAAGAACGAACAGCATCTCATGAGCCAAGTCAATTGGCTTTCACAAGAAACTAACCACCATCGCCATGCAGGTTTGAACTGAGAGTGAATTCAATTGGCACGGATTTGTGGGGACGCTCTGTAACTTGGATACCTCACGGACTGTACAGAAATAGCTCAGGTGCCACATGGAGCTGGAGACAGAGCACGGAGACCGCCACGCGTCAGCCAACTTGACTCCAATTTACACTGTAATCTCTGGAGATTTCATCCGTAATTGGTAAGACGTTGTTGGTTCTGTCTGTTGAGCGACTGATTGTAAGCTGAGCCAAATTTCGAAGCACTTAGGCGTTCGAGTTCTCTCAAATAGCACCCATTTGTACGTCGAATTAGGTTTGAGACATTTAAATGTCTTTAGTAGAAAGGAAAACAGGATTGAGAAGAAAAAGTGGCAATGAAAAAGAAGGTGAGGAGGAGAAAGGAGGGAGGGATGTAAAAAGGTGTTATTAGTATTTGTTCGTTGGATTAGTTGGTGAGTTCGAATTTGGAGGAATGGGAAGGAAGGAATGAAAGGAAGGCTGATCTTTATGTCGGCTTCTTAGTCACACCTTTTCCAAGTTAAGCTTTTCTTACAGGACCCTACTTAATCACCCGTATGAGATTTTATGGGTTAGTCAGTCCTCAGTCTTCAATTCTTATTCCTTAGCAGAACCGAGTTGAACTCACAGCACTCATGCCATGACTTAGAGGTTGCTTTTGGCCCGTCGCACTTGGAACGAAAACGGACCAAACGAATAAAAAAAGTGAGAAGTCATCTGAAAAACTTTCGTACTCGTGGCTCCTGGGACACCTCTTTTCTCTGAAATCCAATTCTTTCCATATGTAATCCAAGGTTCAGTTCAAGGCACATTATCGCACTGGTTCGATGCGTGTTCTACTGACTCTTCTGAACTGAACATTATGCCCTCGCCCTTGCCCTAGGCGCTTCTTCAGATACTCAAATATATATTTCATGTAATTGAAGTTCAGGTCTCATTTTATTACATAGAGTTGAAAAGAAAATTGTGGTTCACTTCCCTGCAGAATGACGAATGAGTTGATTCCCAGCCCTCGACATTTTATGGCCGAAACATTAAAAAATGTGCGAATCGGTGTAATAATCATATTTGAGAAGAGCTTCACTTGTGGTACGAGTAGCAAATAATGTAACCAGGCCACCGCACCGCACCGACCAGCTAGCTAGCCGACATGGTTGAACAAGCTGAAAAAAGTTAGGAACTACATTTTTATGGTAATAGGTAACGAAATGTTACACACGCATCGCAGTAGGTCTGGGAAGACCAGAGGACGTCGAGTAGGTTGTTCAGGTAGGCTTTTCAAGAATGTGAAATGGAAATAGAATAGGGAATTGGGTCACTTGGGACTCAGCTTTCAGCTTAGAAATTGTAATTGGGTTAAGTTCTTCTTTATTTGTTTGCTGCTAATTTGTAACATTTCTGACCCCTATGATGTTAGAAAATTGCGCATAATTTCAGCCAGGATAATTGTTAGCCAAGATAGGGCGTTGTGGATAGCCAAAATATGAAAACTTTCTTTTTGTTTAGAATTTGTTTGAAAATTAGATTCAGAACTTTCCCACAAAAATTATTAACAGCACCGTTTACTTTTGATGTGTTCCTTAATGTGATCCTAAGCAAATGCCTGAGGCAGAAAATGAATAAAAAAAATGTACAGGGTAAAGTTGAATGTCAATCCTTGTGCAATGCATGCGTGCGTGTGTCTGCTCGCATGCCTTTTCTTCAAACCTATTTGAAAAGTACAAAGTTTTTTGAAGAAAAGAAATCTGCTTTGAAGAGCTCCTTCCATAACGACTTCTCCTTTTCTACAATTTGCGATTCACCATTCGCATTCGTATTTCAAGATTTGAATTCACACTCGAGCCAGATCTAAAAAAAGAAGTACTACTTCGTTTCTTCTCTCTCCAATTCTCTCCTACACGTACTGCTACTACATCCATGTTTGCTTCCTTGCACTTAAATCCTGCTGACAACAAGGAGTTTTCATGCCTTGCCATATCCATTAAAATGGATACCCAACTCGATGGACGGACTTACTATACACATAATTTGCAGGGAGAAAAAAAGAGTTACGAGAATTGGTGCAAAAGTAAAAGGAGATAAGGAATCTATACTCTACTCTGGTGCTTTCCTTGCATTGCATGCTTGCTATTCGAAATGGAATGGGTTTCAAAACGACCACATAATTTGCAGAAAGGCAGGAAAGGATACTTGAAGACCAACCATGCAATCTAGCCAGTCTGTCAGAGGATAATTTCCATAGGGAAAAGGTTGGCCTGTTTGTATACGAGGGAAAGCAGCAAATGATGGGGTCTCTAGATATGCATTCTGAACATTATATGAGAGGGCTCAGAACCGGAAATTCGGAGAGCGGTCAAGTGCTTACAAAGTGTGTGGTGCAAATGAAAAATGTCTGGTCATTTGTTTGTTGATGTGAGAAGGAAATGGACTCTTTCTTACACTTGTTTCCTTCGTTGCTTGATCGTGAACGCAAAGAAAGAATGCTTGCTCAAACTCAAGCCTCCAATGGTTCAACTCAAACACACTTTCATACTACTCATAAATGATAATTTTATAAGATAAAAAAACAGTGTGAGTCTTTTGGCAGAGAAGAGAATAGAAAAATGAGCAAAAGACGAAGAATCGATTTGGTTGGTGATTCGAGTGAGTGAGAGAAAGTCAAGGGAGACAGAACTTGTAGCCCTGATGCTTCACTAATCGGTCTATCTGACCTCAAGGCTCTTCTCTGCTTTTTTTCTTAGGCTTTAAAAAGCTTCTGGTGCTCATCTTCATCTCCGTCTCAAATCTGTAGTAAACAGTGTGGAGAAAGTAAGCTTTCTCCATCTTCTTGCTACCTTGTTTCTTAAGGTCTTTGGCTCTTCTGAAGAGTCTCGTTTTGGTTTGGGTTAGTCCTAAGGATGAGGTTAGTAGCTGGCTGCTGTGCTTTGAGAGTTGGTTCTTTGGTTAGATGCCAAAGCCAGAGAAAGGTAAAAAATGGTGGCGGGACAAAAGGCTGCACGCGGAGAGAATGGAAGATAGAAAGTTTCTCGGGCGGGCGGGCAAAACCAAAGCCAAAGGGAAAAGAGATAGAAGGAAAAACATGCATGACTTGAAGCCATCAATCTTTTTCCTTCCTCACATTTTGATAAAGTCAATCCCCCGACTGAAAAATCTTCCCCTCTTCAACATAAATCCATTACGGGGTAATCAACGTTGACATCTTTATGCTCCGTTTCGTCTCCGGACAATACCTGCTCTTTTCTCTGGGTCACGGTGCGCTCCGCTCCTACTTTGTTTGCAGCTATTAGATTTTGAGAACCCGGGGTGAATTCCCTGGCATGGCTAAATGAGATTTTTCCAAAGATTCACTATGTACACATTAGTACGGAATTCTTACGTCATGTTTTCTTTTATTTTTTTCAGGACAGAGCGAAGGAAACTAGTGAAGTTGTGCACCGAAGCAATTTTCTCGTTCGAGTGTTCTATTCTGAACGACAGTCTAAGCCGAGCTCCAGGAGAGGATGGCTCTGACTTTGGAAACGGAACCAACAATGGGACAAGCACATCGGGTTTTGTTGAAACTGGCCCACCGTTCTCACTCTGGCAGTCCATTTTTATTGCCGTTTGTCTGGGGATTTGCATGATTCTAACCGTCGGAGGAAATATTTTGGTGCTCCTAGCCTTTATAGTGGATCGTGGGATTCGACAACCTTCAAATTATTTCATTGCTTCCTTGGCCGCGACGGACTTACTCATTGGGACAGTTTCCATGCCGTTTTATACAATTTATGTATTGATGGGATCTTGGGATTTGGGAGCCATTCTTTGTGACCTTTGGCTCTCTGTAGACTATACAGTTTGTCTAGTGTCCCAGTACACCGTTCTTCTCATTACCATTGATCGGTTTTGCTCCGTCAAAATTGCGGCTAGATATAGATCTTGGCGAACGAAGAACAGAGTTATATTCATGGTCATTATTACTTGGATCATTCCGGCCCTCCTCTTCTTCTCAAGTATATTTGGATGGGAGCACTACAAAGGCTACAGAGATTTGGGTCCTGGTGAATGCCGAGTTCAATTTCTTAAGGACCCAGTTTTTAACACAGCACTTATTATTGGCTACTACTGGTCAACTTTAGTTGTCCTGTTCATCCTATACGGTGGGATTTATAACACGGCTTGGAACATGCAGAAGAAGGCTGAAGACAAGAGGAAGAGAATGCAAGATATGGTCAAATTGACGGCTGGTAAGACCACATTTTTTTATTCAACGTTTCTAATTATATTTCTGAAAAATTAAATTTGGTCAGTGAGCAAGCTGTATACACGTTGGTCATCTGAACGACTTCTTGTGGTTTTTCTTTATTACAGGTGGGTTGGCAGGTGTGGCTGGGAAAACGGCCAATATTACTATTACAAATACTCAGGCCCCTGTGGCCAAGAAAGAGAAACAAGTGAAGAATAACACTTCCTTGCATGTCAATAACAATAAGGTAAACCAATATTTCCTTTTCCAATTATTGGCTGAGTGAGTGAGTAGCTTTTAGCTTTCTCCCTCTTCCGTTTCGTTCAGGTTTAGCGGAGTATTCGGAGTAAAATGAAAACAACGGGCTTTTTCATGTCGAAGGCAAGAGAAAAGAAAGAAAAGCATTGAGAATGTTTCATTGCGTTACATTGCGTTGCGTTCCGCCTCCACGTTTGCACGTTAAATTGTACATATGAACTCAGCATGGGCTGGCTTAGCTTTTGCCTTGCTTAAGATGTACAAATCCACGTACAATACAATACATTTACACTGAACAGAAACCGAAACCAAACCCAAGCCAAAGTTGCCAAAGCAAAACACGAGCGAGATAGTCGTAATGGGGACTGAAATCAAAATCCAATGAATGTTTACAAATGAAGGTTCCTCCATTTCCATTACATTTACATTGTGGCAGGAGACCACTCGAACTCTACTACATTTAAGTCCCACTTCTTACTTACCACCGACCCCACTAGTGTCCTGTCCAGTTCACCGCACCGTCCAGAAAGAGAATAGGCATTAGCACAGAAACAATTTATCGATTTTCCAAGGTTAAATTTCAGTATTTGCCTGGAAAGTTTTTCTTATTAATTTTTCAACGTTGTTCGGTTCCGTTATACAATCCTAGTTCCTACCAAATCCGATACATGTAACATGGGAATGTGTGTCTGTGTATCGAAACGAACACAATACAATTTATTTAAAATGAAACTCTTTTCGAGCACATGCCTGGCTGCAGCACGTGGGTGTCAAAAAGTAGCTCAATGAAACACTTTTGGACTAGAATAAAATATTTAACAATTTTTCTAGTCAGGCAAAATCAAATCAAGGTTTGGCACAAATATATTATCTTAATAAAACTCCAATAAACCTTCAGATTGCTGCAGCCATGGGCGTGAGTGGATTTGATGTCCATGGCGTGCAAGGATGTCATTGGCTTTATCAGCTTGACTTTGGATTAAGCATGATACGTTGGGTGTATCATGAAATGGGTTTCAATTTAAAAATTTAAGTTGATGACTTGCCCTAAAAGTTTATGTGTACTAGAACATTCGTCGTCCGTTCGCTTTGGAGGCTACTCTAGTCAAATACACTGCACTTGCATATTTTCTAATTCTTTGAGAAACACTTTGTTCATTTTCACCCAGAACATATTTCATTTTCATATTTAATTTTAACTCGGCACTAAAGGTCAAAGAGTAAGCATGAAATGGATAGCATGGATAGCATGTGTACTGATGATTGCATCCCTCCCTGCAGCATGAGTTGGGGTTTGAGTGGTAGTATAGTTTGACCATAAAATTCAGAGTTGAGATTATCAAATCGATGTTGGTTGGCTGGCTGGCAGGCTGAGGACACACACAGAATAGGAAGAATGAAGAAAGAAGCAGCAAAGAGCGCTTTAGGAAAAGGCAATTAATTTTCAGGAGCTAATCATGGGAACCTGGATTGCTGGAATGGAGGTTCCAAAATAGGCCCCTGAAACTCTGGGCCGGGCGGGCTTGCTATTGCTCTTCGGGCATCTTTGTCTCCTGGACTTTCACTTTTGCTTTCACTTCTCCTACTTTCACCTGCACTTTCATGAGCAGCAAGTTGCAAGCAACCAACCAACGCTTAAATCTTCTATAGAATAAAATGTGATGCATGTGTCCTATCCAATTCTTAACATTTTGCTACACACACCCTGCTGCGCGTATGTGTATAATAATATTTCATCCAATCTGCTCTAAACTACGAACACGAACCTAACTCATTTATTTTTTTTCCTCTGCTCTGACTTTCTTTCGCTGCTTGCTCTTCTCTTTCCAACCCGATCCCTCACACTATGCATGAATACACTTACTTACCCCAAAATTGAAGTAGTAGTATGTGAAAGAAGAAGTTTGAACCTAAGTAAGTTCCTACACTATGTTCATATGTATGCGCGCGGAAGGCTGAAAAAACGGGTTCGAAATATAAAAGATGTGTCCAAGTGCATTCGTTCGAATAAATTCGTAGTAAAGACTTGCATACAAATGACATTTTATGGTAACGTATAATATCGCATTGCAGTGCATTCGCATTCCAAGAAAGTCAATTTCAGATGGGATGACGACATGTGTATACTCAAGCGTCTCAAGTTTTTTTTTGAAATTTTCTAAAGAAGGATCAAATAACCTTGTCTCTGCTCTGTCTGATTATTATTTCTTTTGTGTTCTTATTTAAGGATGAGTGTTCCCCTCTAAAATTTCAGCTGGGAAAGCTTAGCTGTTCGAATAGAGGACTACGAATGCTGCACGCTGTACGACGACCATGTAAATAACTAGGAGAAATGTTAATCCGATGCTAGGCTTTGGCACTGGCACTGCCAAAAGTGAATATCAAGGTAGGCTCAGCGCTCAGGACAGGGACTCAGAGCAGTTCAGTTTAGAACATCCTTGAATGAATTTCTTTCAAGGTTGGTTTTCCTTTAGAAAATCAAAAAGTACGTACAGGAACAGGGTGTTCTCTCTTGCTATCATGTGTCCTCACACGCACGTACATGAATAACCGACATGCCTTATTTATTATTCACCATACATTGCTCTTACACTAAAAATTGTAATAAACTTCAATATTTTATGACCGCAAAAGTCACGAAAGAGTTTTTCTTCTTCAAAATATTGTAATTTACAAAGCAATTTTACAATGGCCTCTGATGGCCACCACCTTTTGTTTGTCATGGGATAAGGGATAAGGTCTTATCATTCCTACACAGCACAACACACCGGTGCGGTGTGGTGGTTCCTTTCCTTCCGAAATGTTGAAAGTTAAAGTGCTAGTGTGAAATGGAAGAGAGGCTGAGGCTTAAGCAAAGCAAAGCAAAGCATTGGCATTGGCACAGAGAGCTGAGCCCTTTTGAAACTTTCACTTTGTATTTATGAACAAAGTTTTGTCTTGTGTTGTGTTGGAAAAGGAAAGGAGAAGAGAAAGCAGCGGCGAGCCAGAGAAAGTCAGACCAAGGGTTCAAAATTATAACCCAAAAACTATTTCGATGTATGTGAATTTTGTGTGTGTGTCTGATGTTTTCTCTCACTGATGGGAAAATAGGAGATAAAGAATCGAGGTGAATTTATGTTGCGACGAGGGTATTACACATAACACATACACAACAACAAGGTAGGAGGTAAGAGGTAATGCCCAAGCCATAGCCCAATGCCCGACTCACCAATGCAGTGGTGAGGCTGGAGCTGGAAGTATCCGAAATATTATTCTACTACGCCCTGATGTGATGCGATACAAAATACAAAGATGATAAACTTTCTAAAGCCAGCCATGCACGACTACTACGGCCACATATATTGTGACATTCATGCATGCATGCCCAGCACACATTTCATTTTAATTCGACACACACCCTACATTACATCCACCTGCATTTTCGCATTTCAGACTTCAGAGACGGGGCAGGACACAAGGATATTACCTTTTTAATCAATGCAATGCAACGGATTCTCAGTCTTGCTCTTGCTTTCACTCAGTCCAGCCCAGCCTCAACTTGTGCGTTTTGTGCTTTGGCAACTAGTCTAGTCTTGTAGCATAGCACAGCAGCTTTCAATTGCCTTCTGAGATTTTCAGGAGTTGACTGAGATAAAGATAAGAGGCGCAACGATGATGATAGGGTGTTACCAAGTAGTCGTCGAAGTAAGACGAATGGAGAAAGTTCTGCTTTCTCTTTGTCTATGTAAAGAGACGTGCAAGACTTAAGATTCTGTGACTTTCCCCGTATAAATGAGAGACTTTCCATTTTAAAGAGTTTTTTGGTCGAGGTCGTTCTCGAACTCGAGCCTTCATGCATGATGGATTCTGTGTACATATGTTGGTGCATTGTATATTTAGGGACGACCGGACTCTACCACCTCGGAGAGAAAAGTGGACACTGAGAGATCTTCAAGTCCAGCCTTTGATTCGGATGAGGATTCCACTTCACAGGCTGTGAAAAAGAAAACTTCTCAGCTTAAACCACAATCACAGTCGGTCCAACCATCCCTACCGCCACCACCAATTCCAAAGCCACAGCCGCAACCAGTCGTAGTCATACCGCCGCCACCACCTCGAACTTTTCAATTGGAACCACAACCTAGGATTCCTCCAATTCCACCGGTCCGAACAACTCCAGTTCAGAAAATAGCTGCAGTTGCAGAAGCAATTCCTTTGCAGCCTCTACAACATCATCAACAGAACCAGCAGCAACAATCCACGCGGAAAGAAACTATTTCTCCTTGTGAAGATTTCCCCCCGCCCCCTCCAGAACTCCTGGACCAGCAGCAATCCGCATCTTCAACACCGAACTCAAGTACTCGAAAAGTTCAACCACCACAAACTCTGGCTTTGAAGGAGACTCCGAAGCGTACGGCGGCCACGGCTTCTAGTTCTACTTCTAAACCAAAACATTTGAACAAAGGTGAGAAGAGTTTGAGTCTGAGTATGGACAAGACGGACTCAAAAGACAGTGGGATTCTTGTCCACAATGGTTCCACCGTGGAGTTGGAGAAAGGGAGTGGATTGATTCAATCTCCAGCAGGGTCTTCATCCGACGGAGACGGAGTCGCTGCAGCCGCAAGACTGGAAAGTTTGAGAAATGATGTTGTGGCCATGGTTTTAGCAGCGGATCGAGAGGACAGTCCTATTGTTGGTCAATCTTTGTTAAGAAGAACCAAAGGAGAGAGCCAATCATCAATCCATTCTTCAACATCAACCTTACTGGGGGGTACTGGACAAGAGCTCGGTGGTGGCGGCGGCGGGGCGAGTGGGGTCCCAGGGGGTCCTCTTCTGGATCTCGTCGTCTCGCTTTTGGACAATAATCAAAATTCAGAGTTGACTGATGATAAGCGTCACTCGGTCCTATCGTCACTCAGCTTCCTGGACACGGGTGATTTGAGGTACATGGATGATAGTTCAATAACAATTGAAACTCCTACTCCTACAGATTTGTCTTGTAGTGACGAGCACGGAGTACATGCCAGCTGGACGTCCCAATTGCAAAGTCTCATCCGACAACTCCTGGTGGCTCAGCAACAAAATTTGTCTCCAGGGTCTCAGTCGACTGTCCCTCTCATTCAACAACTTCAACAGCAACTCCTCATTCAACAACAACAGATTCTGCTTCAACAAGCCATGCTGACTCAACTCCAAATGCCAGTGGCAATTTCCGAGCCTGTCATTTCTGGTGCTTGTGGTGGTGCTCAAAAGTGTCCATGTATGTCTACCAGTGGGTCAATGTCCTCAGTCAAGTCCCCACGGTGTAGGCGAGGGTCTGCCGCGATTGACTCTTGCATTCCAGGGAAAAACACTACAACACCTTTCGCTGGAAAAGGCTTTGTTGTTGTGGCCCCTTACGCAGACCCTGAAACAAGTACTTGCAGTGAACCGATTACAACTCATCCCGTTGCACCCTTGAAACAAATTTCCAATTCTAAGGTCATTAGCCCTCCCTCGGAAACATTTGTTTGTTCCAGTGTTCAGGGCGAGGCCAAGAGCTTCCAAGACCCAAAAATTTCATCGCAAAGTTGCCAGAGTAGTGATCCGCTCCTGCATAGGAATGGTGATAGTAGTAGTAGCACTAGAGTTGAAAAGTCTAGTGAAAATATTAGGAGAGCTAGTAGTAGTGTAGTTAGGAATCAAACACATGGTGCTGCTAAGGATGGGAGAGCCGATAGTATAACCTCAGGGCATGCCACAGGCCCAGCGGAGAGGTCATCCAGTAGCGGAGGTAGCAACAATAATTCAAGACCAGTATCGATTAGCCTCCCCACTACATCTGCTCCCACAGCTGTGCCCAAGGTTTCGGTAGCAGCAGCACCATCGTCTTCCAGAGCTCTTGAGACTCGCATCGAAGTTATAGTTCGGACTCCGGCTACTCCAAATGAGATTCAGAGATCGGACAATCGAAAGACGACGACTCAGCAGCAGAGTCGTGCCGTCGTGGTCCGGAATAATGATGATGATGATGACGATGACGATGATGAAGAAGAGGAGAATGTGAAAGAGGAACGTCAACCGTCGTCAAAGTCGAGGAGCTTGGTCAAGTCACTTGGAAAAAGAATGAAGGTCCGGAAACGACTCAAGGCAGAGGGGCGACAGAAATCAAAATCAGAAAATCGGGCTCGGAAGGCCCTAAGGACAATATCATTTATTCTCGGAGCCTTTGTAATTTGTTGGACTCCATACCATATCTTGGCTATGGTCGAAGGCTTTTGTGGATGCATCAATGGACATGTAAGTCAGAGTCAAAGTTTAAGTATTATTTTCTAGAATTTCAAACAACACATTTGGGTCGGGTCGGGCTACTCTCAGCAGCAAGGATAGGCATAGGATCCCTTGTCGAACTCTTT
>JAQGCM010000622.1:0-22786 GCA_034699705.1 Hymenaphorura dentifera | reverse complement strand
ATCTCGGTTGACGTTCTGTCTTTAAAATTTGAAAACTGCTATGGATCCTGCTGGTCAAAAGGTTTTTACTGTCCCCCCTCGTGTGGCTTCCCTTTGAGAACTGAACCGAACTTACCAAAACAGAACTCCTTAAATTTAACAATTAGTGATAAAATTGCTGTACTCGTGTCTTGTCCTTTAGATGCAATATTCTGTTTGACGGCGATTTTACTTTGTCATCAAAGCAAGAGCCAAAACCGAAACCAAAACATATTCGACCTCTGTCTTGTCATTAACAGCAAATATTGGGTATTTTGTAACGCCAGGTAGGCGATGGCGACGAGGTCCGCTCATTAAAAATTTATTTGAAGTCCAAACAATATGAGTGTTCATTCATTCATGGGTTTGTGGCACACTGCGAAACTTCAAAAAAATTATAGGTGCAATGTAATGAAATTGTACACCTGGAGTCGTGGACCCTTTGAGTTACCCGGGTTTTATCCAGGCATCCACCGAGTCTTCTTAGTCATCAAAGGCATATATTCCATTGACGCTTTGGTTTCTGATAATTAAAGGTTTCGAAGTTTGTATATTGACACTCACTCGTCAGTCAGTCAGTCGTTTTGAATTTGAGACTTATTACAATCGCAACACGTGGCGACGACGACGAATTGAAACTTTAGATGCACCTTCACTCGAATTCTCATTCATTCATTCAACCCTATCAAAGGCTTCCTTTTGCACTCTTGCAGGTTGCAGGAACAAAAGCAGCACCAGAATCATTAATGATAATTGGCAACAATAATTATAATCATACAAACAAACATATTTATCAAAACTCGACTCTACGACCGACGTGACATAATTGCTTTGGCTGCGGCTGGTCTGTTCGTTTTGCAAATCTGAAAATCCGGGTTCCGGAGTAGAAACTGGAAGCTAGCTAAAGGCTCTGCTCTAAAAGTTAGTCAGCCACAACAACTCTCCAAAAACTTGTGTTTCCTTTGAATTTGAACTCCTGCATACAAGTCTACATTGAATTGCATTGATTTAACATGTGAAATGTGCAGCACATTTATGTACGTCCTCTGTTCTCATAATCACACTTTCTATGCAAGCATTGAGTTGATTGATGTTCTCTTTTCACCGCCTTTCAAATTTCGCTCTAGCTGTCTGTCCTTTCCTCACTATTCACATCACTTTCAGCTTTAATTTGGCTTTATTTAGAGAGAAAACGTGAGCTATGAATAGCAGTAGCGTAGTCGAAGTGGTAGGACTTGAAGGTGTCTCGTAAAAATGTTTGACAGTTTGAACCCTTACCGAACCGAGCCAATCATCTTGCAAATTTTGAACCAGCTGTTTTTTAAAAATGGCAAGACCTTCGGCTCACGCCGAGCCTGAGCCAGGCGTGCATTTACGTTTGTGGCACTGAAACCTTAACTCGATCATGTTGTATGCCCTCGTTCTTGTCGTCATTTCATAAATTTTGTGAACCCCCCTGGAGAAGAAAGTTGTGCATTGTAAATTCAATTTAATCGGACGACTCACATTGCAGCGCACTGCACTGCATCGTTCTGTTGTGTGTATTTTGAATTCTACTCGCTCTAAATTCATACACACAGACAGACAGACATACATAAGAAAATCATGTATGTATGTTTTGTAGTGCAGTGTCGCTTCGCATATCGCACGTGTTTCGTCGTTTTGCTTATGTTCACGGGAGAAGGAACGAGGACCAAATTTTCACGCAGCCGAGTGTCAGGAGATGATGAGGAAGGAACGGGCACGTATAATACAATCAACATCACCCGGATGCCTTTCTCCCTCTCACACACATGCATACTTACACATTTCGGGGCTTGGAGGACTTTCTCCATGACTTTCTCCCGGAGTTGTACATACTTTTCCTTAATCGTGATGCGAAGGAAGGAATTGTGAGTCTCCTTGGGCTCCAAACTCACGATCAGGCAGGCAGGCAGACTTGGCTGTTTTTTGTCTGCCTTCCTGCCTAAGTCCAACACTCCAAGTGCAGCAAAACCAACTGTCATTTCATCAGACGAGCCTTAGAAATATCTACACACGAATTCGACTATTCCATGTCCAGGTTTTTGGAGGAAGGAATCGAATTTCACGCGTCTCTGCTGCTGCTACTGCTCTTGCTGCAAACCTTGTATACCTAAACCCCCCCAAACGGTACGGTAAATGATATTCCACCGCCTTAACCAGGCTCAATGAGATTCATCTTTCGATCCGACGTCGCGACGTCCTCATTACGCTCCGAACGACAGGGCAGACAGACTTATGCGGAGCGGCGATGGGGATATTTTCATACCTAATTTGCATAATAAGAAATGCCCGGTGGACATAGAAACACATGAAGATGTCGTGCCACCTTGTTAAGCCCCCTGACATTGCTGCGGCATTCGCGTTCACATTGCTGTCGCTCGTCTAATTAATTTGTTCCCTCAGGTCTGGTACGTACAGGTTTTCTAAGACATTTTGAGGCCAAATTTGATCTAATATTCAACATTTTCTGTACATCCAATTCTTTAAAAATTCTCCACTTTAATTGTCAAGTTTTTCTATAGACAAAATGCATGTACTGTAGTAGGAATATGCCTTCCAATTCATGATTGATTGATTCATGATGATTGGTGTAGAGCAGAGTAGACGGTTTAGCAAAATGTCCAGTTCTTTCCATAAGTAGGCCTGCAGGCCACGGGACATCTAAACGGATCATAATTTCCAAACTCGTAGGTTTTCATCCCAACAAATTTCATTGGATGATCCCTCTCTTCTGGAAATGGCACTGAATCGTAGTAACTTAGGCAAAGGTAGCTGTCGTGCACCATAAAAAGGTGTTTGTAAGGCCGATACAACACTTTGTGCAGGAGGTCTTGGTCAGTGTTCTTAGTCTGGAAATAATCCCGTCCAATCTGTTGCGCAAAAATTTTCGCAACAAAATTTATTTTCAGCAAATGGTGGGAAAAGTTCACTTTCGCCTAGCTAATTTTGTCATAATTGCGCTTACCTCAATAAACTTATTCTTCAATCTCAACTTCATTGTTGTGCTGAGCAAATAATTTTTCGCACCCCACAGTCCTCCCATGACGGACTGTTGATGATAAGGACTGTCTCTCATGGTGTGGAATATTTTAGTTGAGTCCAGCCATTGGGCGACTGCACTTTGCTCTCGCGGAGTAATCAACGAGTCTAAATCTCTTACCATAAACATTGTCACTGTTGGGTCTCCGATTGGTAGAAATCTCCAAACCATTTCATGAATGTCGGTCACATCTCCTACATGTTACACAAGAAATCATGAAGAATTCAGTCCTCTGCCCGAAATCGGACGGCTCAACGATTTCGCCAAACGCCAGGCAAACTTACCAATTCTCGGCAAATTCGTCACGTTGCAAATGAACACATCTGTTTCATTTTTCAGCCCAGATAGAAATGAAGCCTCAGCCGATAAATCTGTGTAAATCCTTACAACCCATCCTGGATAAATCTCTCGAACTTTTTTCAAATTCTCTGCAATTCCTGGAACGTAGTTCCTCAGAATTTCTTCCAAATTGTTATTCCTCCTGAACAAACTGAATGAGATCACTTTGTGATCTCGTTGATCTTGGCGGCTCCTTGCCTTTGTTGTAGTGCATTCGGAATATGGTCGTAGAATTCGATTCAATATTTGACAGTAGAAAATGCTTCTAAAATGAATACAGATGAATACAACGTTATTTCGACATTTTTATTTCGACCAGGACACGGAATAGACTTACTTATAGAGCAACTGAGTGACGATATTAATGCTCGGCGTTGTCACCTCTGCAAATTCCAGTAGACTTTCCCCAAAAAGTAAAACCAATATCGTCAGAAACGCAACCGTAGCAATCGAAATGCGAAGAAAACGTTTCAATTTGAGGCTAGAAGTTGGAAATTTGTAGGGCGATATAAGCATTGGTGGACTAGAAACTGCTGCAATTTCTTATACGGTTCCAGTAGGACTCTTAAAACAAGACTAGGGCAAGAGAAAGCCATTAGGTCTTGTGTCCAGAGTTCTAGCTTCAAGGTTATGTCATTCTCGTCCGTCCTCATCATACACGTTTGCTAGTTAATCGCAATCGCTCAGTTTGTAGTCATACCCCGACATGCAATCATTAATTATACATCCAAGATTATTGGTTTTTTCCCCACATCAGATTTTGATAACGTCTATTGGAAATTGCGACGCAAGAATACCTTGAAAGAACCAGTCATTTCATCGATCAAAAATCCAAACACTGCCTGCCTGCCGGGCTATTCAGCTATTTTAACCTGATACTTTGTCAAAACCAAACTAAACGTGTGCCCAAAAACCACATGATTTGGTCGCCGAAAAGGAATTCGGTGTGCATTCGGTTCGGTCTGCTTTGCCTGCCTGTTTGTAGAGTGAAAGTCCGCGGCGGTGACTGCTTTCACTTTGCTTTCTCCGTACATGCGGCTGATTTCAAACTGAAACTGAAGCTGAAATGCAGAATATTCAACGAATTCCTGGGATCGCATCGTATCGTATCGTATTGCATTAGCCCTAACGTCATTCTCGACCATCACCGTGTACACTGCGCCCCAAATCAGCCAGCCTCACCCTGATAAGATAATAATCACGTAGTCGTCGTATTGCTCTGCTCGAGCTCGGGGGCGGTGTTCCTTTTGAATTCAAATCTGAGAGTGAGTGGAAGCTCTTAACTATGTACGAACGCAGCAGCCAAAGTAGTTGGAACCCACCGATACCTACCCGGGTATTCTTGTCATACTAGAAGTAGAGATCCACTCGTGTGTGTCAATGCTCCTCACTCCTCATTCGCTTTCATTCTCTTGTGGCCACCGTGCCGCACGAGACGATGAAGATGCGGATTCTAGTCTGGCCACTGCCATTGCCATGCCATTTCGATTTACTCTTGCATTCATTTTGTGAAAGAGAAACTGTACGACGTTGTATGCATGGTTTGGGCGGCTAGAGCTGAAGCTTAGACAGACTAGACTACCCGGTTCCGGGTCTCAGGTTCTTCTCCTCGTCTCTCCTCAGTTTTCCCTCGCGTCTTCAAAGTAAAGCACGCACTAGTTTTCTTCCTTTGATGTCCTTTTGAGTGGAATTTCTCACCACTTCCAGGGGAAAATATAAGTAGTAGTCTGTAGTCGAACCAAAAGCAACGCAATGCAATGCAATGTAATGCCAATGAGATGAGATGAGATGAGATAGTAGTACATAGAAAAGGAGGATGAAACAACCAAAGGAACCAAGCCGAAATCATCCTTGCAAAGTACTCTTCAGATCTACCGGGTAACACAACACCCGAACAACTGAATGAAACGAAACGAAACCATGGTGAAACTTAAAACGAACTGGATCTGGGTAGGTAGGTAGGATGATCGTGTTTTATGAGCGGAACTGGCACTGGCACTCACTGCCACAGACAGCGGAAAAAAATTCATTCGGTTTTGTTAAAATCGCAATCTCGAATAATACAATCCATCCTTCATTCAGCCCCCAATTTTCGCATTCAGGTAGAATTTTCTTGTTTGATTTTGTGGAGAAAGTCTCGTCCAAAATTGTCGAACCGTGCCTTCTGGGTCTGGCTAAGCTTATAAGATTATAATCTCGTCTTTGTAGAATAATTTTGTAGTTTTAGCAACAGTACAAAGTGCAAATCTCAAGTTTCGCTCTCATCTTTCATATCTGCAACTTTCTTTGAGCTTTGCAAATTCATAATCAAGGAGCCGGCCTGGCCTGGCCTACTTGCTTAGGTAAACATGAGAAGCTTTTGGATTGTGGTTGTTATAATTAGGTTTTTGTCTAAGCCGTGCTCCTCCATGTATCGAATTTTGTCAAAAGTTCTCAGCTGTTTAGAACAACGGCACGGCTCTTGTTTCCCTGCCCAGCTCGTGTGCGAATATCAAAATTGCACTGCACCGCCAGACCGCCTCTGCACTGCAGCATTGCATTGGGTTTTCCAGTTTGAAGTGTTATGAGGCTTAGGCTTAGTTGTTGTAGTTGCCGTTTGAAACTTGAGAGTCTCAGCTTCGAAAACGAAACGAAAACGAAGCTGGCTGTGCTGTAGTTTAGTAGTTTTGGTGCTGCAGAGGAACTTGTGAAGAAAATGAAACGAAGCCGTCAAAGGGCGGAAATTACACTCTGCGTCTTCTTCTTACTCCAACAAGAAGAACAAGGCTGAATAAGAAGGAGTTCTGATTACTTTTTACGTTACTTTCTTTCCCACCATCGTCATCGTAGTCGTCGTCGTCATCACATCACCGTCGTGTACTTTCACCACCAGCAAGGAACACCAACCAGCTTCCAAAGTAAAAGTGAAAGTGAGTGTATCGACCGACACTGACACAAGGAGCTCACAAAACAAATAATATCGGCACCATGGATCTCTTCTTAATGGGTCCTCGCAAAGACAAGCAAGACGCGAGCCTGATAAGACCTGCTCTTGCATTTTAATTAGGGAGACAACCAAGCCCACACTACTCCCCAAGAAAGAGTCTGGCTCTGGCTCTAAAGAACGAAACGAAGAACCAAATCGAAGTGTGCTGAAAGAAAATTGAGGCGTTGATGTCCGGTTTATTTATTTTGGAAATCTGACTCTCGAAGAAAAATGGGGCCAAAATGGCATTAGGTTTCTTTGCCGAAGTAGCCTCAGGACAAAAAATGAGTCCACCGCTACTGGTTTATTTTGTAAAATGCTGAACTTTTCGAATAAGTTAGTTTAAATATAAAGCAAAATCTTTGCCTCAGTGATACTTTATTTTGTAATGTTTCTGGGAATGGATTCAAGTCAGTCAGTCAGTCAGGGACTCGACTAGCTTGAAAACTACCCGCTCCCGCTCCATTGTCGCATTGATCCTCAGTGCTTATGGGACACAATAGGAAAAAACTTTCTTGTTTTGAATAGAACTTCATGCTATGCATGCATGCATTCCAACCAAAGTTGACAAGAGAAAGTCCAAGTCTAGACACTAAGCAGCGACATTGTTAAAAGCACAAACTTTTTCTACATTCGTTTAGTTCGCACTTCCATGCCATTTCCATTACATTAAGATGAATGACTGAATGAAATGAGGATGAATGAACGATTCATGGCGGGCGTTTTTCGGAGAAATACCAACTACCCGGGTAGTTGGTTTGGTCGGTGCTTGGCAGAAATGCTCAAGAATTCTCCTACGTTGGTGTTTGTTCAGTGCAATTGCAATGCACTTTTTTTTGGAAACCAGGCTAGCTTGAATACTTGAACTCCGGGTAACAGGGCCAGAGTGACAGATGAAGGAGAAGAATCCGGCAATAATGTCAACTCGTCGGAGCCGTCATCGTCCTCCAAGTCTCTGACACAAAGTAATTTGCAAAGGATGAGTGCAGCAGACACTGTACGACAGTCGAGTCTAGCCATTGCCAAACATTCAAATGCCCGGGTCCGGGTAGTGTGAGTCTTTTTTCCCTCTTTTTTTGGCTTTCATAATAAGAGCCTTAGAAAAATGGGAACTTTTACTTAAGACTGACTAATGTGAGCAAAATCGTGCCTGTCTCCTCTCATGCTGCTTTTTTTCTTCCCCTCGAACACTTTTTTTACCCATTTCCGCCGTCATTCTTTTTTTCTCATTCTTCTGGGTTTACTTTCACCCGCACTTTCTCCTGAGCTCGAACTCGAGCCCGGGTCGTCGGGTCGGGTGAACTTGACTTGAATTGAAATTTGCATACTATTCACCGGAAGGAAGTCAAAGTCAAAAGTTGCTCCAGCTAAATACAACAGCAAAGCTGCAATAAAATCACAAGGGCTCCCTGGATGCAAACCAAATCTGCCCGAAAAGGGTGTTGCAAAAAACTTAATGTTAATTTTTTTCAGAATCACCTTATGCATTGAACTGCATGTTTCTTTTGTATACGATTGTTGCGTGTCGGGAAGGGACATGATAAGCCGTGGTCGGTTTGCGTGGACATTATAGAATGTTCGATTAGACCCGTCGTCTCCGTCATGTCATGTCACGTCATGTGAAAATGTGAAATGTCAGCGGTAACTCCCGGGTATTAGGGCTGGGAGGTCTAGTCCTTGGAACTTGGGTTCCCGCAGGTTATACAAGCTGTATAAACAGTGACAAATGTTTTTGTACTACACCACTTGCTTTACTTTTAGATTTAAAGCACAGATAGCCAATAACATTGCAAAGACTTCTGCTGCGGCCGCGGCTACCCGAATTCGGGTACAACCGCCAGGAATTTGCAAAACAATGAAGTGCAATGTGTGCTAAATTTAATAAGCGTCGCCACACACAGTTCACATTTCAAACTGCTTAGTGCTGCATATTTTGCCTCAATATTCGATTATGCCGGCCAACCCAAATTTCCTAAATTAATGAGAGTGGGCATTATAATTTATTTGCTTTAATTTGAATTATGACGGCTGGCCTGGCTCAAGACGAGCGTTTCCATTTCTCATAAATGTCAACTGATTAGAATTAAAAGTTTGTAGACAAAGAGCAGGAAACCGGACATGGTTCCAAATGACCCGACAACCATGGCAAACCGTTAGGCTCTTGTGTCCTACCCGGCCAGGGTTCACTTGTCTAACAACTAATCCGCAGAGTTGGGCTCTAATTGGGCAAACCTGACATGCAAATACTTGTTCAGTAGCCTAAATTGAGGTCAGGTGGGGAAGAGGGCGGGTAGTTTAGACTACTTTGGCTTGGTTGTTGACTCTACCTGTGCTTATTTGTACGGGATACACTATGACATTATTCCGTGCTTCAATGCAGTTAAGAATCGGACTAAATTGTGGACAGAGTCAGACCGAAAAATCCGAAAAAGACTGAAACTTGAATATGCAATTTTTTCGGATTTTGGCTTTTCGAAATGAGAGGGTGAAAACAAGTGGGAGCCTTGCCTTGAGAGTCGTGCATAGTGCAGAGCTGAAAGGTTTGACAACAGAGGGCGAAACTCGTCCTCGAATTTACGACCCCTGCCTGGCCGGGTTGATTTCGTAGCCTGCCAGACAGCCGCCCCTCCGCTATTTTACGACAAACACCCACCCTCTGCTTTCTCTATTGCTTTCACCGATTGGATTTTAATGGATTCTCGCTTAGCCGCCTCCAGCCAGATGCCCGCCCGGTGTAAAGTGTTAAATCAAGTTGTGAGCTCATTGCAGCGGTGATAATTGCACCCGGGCTGTCTCGTTCCCAAAGATTTATGTACCCTTGGACGGATCACCAAGTTTGACAGGGTGGCTCCGAATCCTAAGTCCGCTGGTCCAAAGTGTGAAATTCAGCTGCAAGAAGTGTTTATGAGACACCCTGCCTCTCCATTAAGTTCTTCAAGAAACAAATCTATCGATGACCCTTTTGTGGTTTAGGAGTCTGTCTGGTTGTTTTCTGCGGGTGCGGGTGGCGAGTGTCTTTTATTTTTATTGCAATTCTCTGCTGCAAGTACGCAATGCGTAAATGTGTTTCGGTTCTGTCCTTTCTTTTTTCCCGGGTAATACATACGGCAGTACAAAGAATTTGAGTTTGCTTTATGCTCTTAGGAAACGTTAACATTTGCTTTGATTACACACACACTTTGGTGTGTAAGAGTAAAATTCCACTAGTTTCTTAAGCTCCTCGCAGCCGCACGCATAGGGACCAATCGCGCGAACGAAGACCTCTTTTTGGCACTTTGGTTTGGTCCACGATTCTTCCGTGCAGCCAAGTCGATAGTCGACAGTAGTAGTAGTCCGAAAAAACACTCCCGGGTTTAATGCACTTTTTTCGCTCTTGGAAAAAAAACAATCATTTTCTTTTTATTGGCTACCACTTTGACACACGAAAGAAAGAAAGAGAGACGCTTCACACTGCTACTATCCAGCCTAAATGTATGGTCAAGAAATTGTGCGTGAGATCCGGGGTGCGAGTTTACGGGTAGTTCACCGAAAACGACCTCTTCATTTATGTCGCCTCGCCCACACGAGACACTCCCTCAATGATTGTTTTCACTCTAATTCATTTGTAAAAGGCTGTTTTGCTGCTGCTCGTGGCTGGCAAAATCATCTCGCAGTCAAATTCTCCATTCGAAACTTTTTAAATTTTTAGCGTCGAATAGAACCTTATTTCCGGCACCAATTTTGAGCCTAGTTTTGAACAGTTTGAATCTTTTAGGAAAACACTCCTACTCCTGTCCTGGTCTCAATTTGATGTAAATCCGGCCTTTTAAAAATGCAAATTACTTTTTCCGGTGCTACTCTTCAATTAAAAAAACTAAAAGAATCCTCCTGACTTGAAAATGAGGTTCGATCGACAGACTCGGATTCGAACTCGAGTAGGCGACAGTAGGCGTTGCATGCATTTCTGGAGTGGGGGTACTCCGTGTTGTGCATTCATACAAATAGGCATGTCTTGTGTCAAAGCAAGCAAAAACATCATTGCGTGCTTGTGGTTTTGGCTTGGCTCTTTGGTCAATAATTGAAGGATCTGAAACTCAACCGCACCCCGCACCGCACCTACGTTACGTACGTACCTAACGCGTCTCTGCCTGCTCTGCACTGCTATGCTGGCTGACAACCAAAATGAACCAATTCCTGGAAACTCTTCTGGGGTGAAAGTGCAATGTGCAAAGTCTTCTTCATTCTGTGCAAAATTGAACTGCTGCGGTGCGGGGCTCTGGCCTGCCTGGTCTGAGCTGGTAGTATAGTCACACTCGAAATGTGTATCGTGAGTAGAATTTTCATTTTGCATAAGTGGACACCGTAAGAGGTCGCCGTTGCATTATGCATGAGGTCTCCGCTAGCTGCTGATATTCCTAGCAATCGACTTTCTCCAACTTTCATTCCAATTCCAATTCCAATGCAAAACATTGGAACTGAGCTGCCACTGCCAGACTACTTGGTGGCTGAGTTTGGCTGGGGTTAGGGAAAAGGCAGTTATGATCACAATTCTTTTGTCAAATCTGTGATTTTGCCAAAATTGTTGAAAATTCTGCGCACAATTCCAGGATTTCAGGATTAGGTGGGTGTTCATTGATGCTTTGCTCAATTTTCAATTGTTGTCGAGCTGCAAATTTCGGTCCGAATTACAATCAGAATCAGTATGCACGAAGGCTCCAAAATTTGCTCTGGGTCTGACGTTCGAATCCTTGTCAAGAAATTGCAAAGTTTCGAATACTTTGAGTCTGAATATTGAACACACGAAGGGTAGGAGTCGGAGAATCTAGCTACACTAGCTAGCTAGCTCAAACCGTCAAAAACACTTGCACCGCATTGTTTATTTTTTAAAGAAGGAGAAAAACCAATCTCGGCGTCCATGTTAGTCATGGCTTATGGGATTTCTTAAATCTTTGTCTTGAGATTTGACGACCGACCTGCCTGCCTTCCAGTTCCATCCAGCCTTCCCTACATTTTCATCCAGTAGTGCTTTGCTGCAGTTGTAGTCTGCACCGACACTCCGTTTGCCAATTTCGACTTTTCTCTTAGAAAGTAGTAGCATCTCGTCGTTCGTCGTAATTCATGCTCGAAATCCTTAGTAGTTGGAGATGTTCCACTACCAACATTTGCATTTATTATTTAGTGGCGGTAAATTCAAGCAGAAAACACAGCAAACAACTTGCCAGCTCCATAAAACAAAGACGACATTTCCAATGAAATATTCAATAGAATTCTCTGGTCTTGACAGTCGAGTCGAGTCGAGGAGTCGAAACAAAGTATGTAGGACAGAATTCTGACTCTGAGGCAGCTGCGGCTGGCTTGGATCATCACAGACAGCGAGCAGAGCAGCGAATGTCGAAAATCGAATTTCGAACGAATACACAGTTCTGGTCTGTGTGGTCAGGTCGGTAAAATTTTTCTGGTCCAGCACGATTCCTGCGAACGAAGTGGATTCCGTGCCTTGCGTTCGATCTTCGATGTTAAGCTGAGCTAGCTGAAGAAAACGGATAAAAGTGCGTTGCGTACGTTCTTAGTTAAGGATGAGATCGGATCAGATTGTTGCTCATTAACGTTTTACTCCAACGTTTCGCATTGCAGTGCAGTTGCACGACCGGCAAAGTAAAGCGCTCCACGTGCCCTGAGAAACTTAAGAACCCTGCTCCAACTCCAATTGCCGTGGTCATTGCGATCCGAATCGGTTTTTTCCCCTCTCTTAATTTCTTTTCAGAATGCTGATGCCTGGCTCACTGCTAGGGCGCTCGAGCAACATTAAAACTAGTAAAAATGCAGTGCCGCCTTTCCAGAATTTTTCTTGCTGCTCATGTTAGCGCCAATTTCTGCAAAAACCCTGCGGGTTTCAGGCTCACCTTTCGGCCACGATCGGGTCGGTGAATTGTGAATATTTTAGCGCGTGGCGCTAACGCACACAGAACTCATCAATGTCTCTCTCGCTGCTTTTTTTTTTGGTGAGAAAACGAAAAACTCATTGTCTTCGGCCGTGCTTAGTTACCCAAAAGTACAGCTTAGCCGATCCGAGCCGGGCATTGTGAACTGCATTCAGCCTCAGCGCTGCTAGCTGAGCTTGAGCTGATAGTTTCTAACTTAGCTTTAGCTGGTCCTACCTCATAACAAAAGTGCAATCCTTAGAAACAATTTTGTACAATTTAGTCTCCCAAAGACTTTTTTTTTCTATTCTCATGTCAGACCTTGTCTTTCCTAGACTTAGACTCTGACTGGTCCACCCACTTAATTGGAAGCACAAAGAATAAAAACGAAGAAGGGAACTTTTCCTTCTCACCGTCACCGCCACCGTCCTGTCATTCTATTTTTTTTACGTCGCCTTTGACTTCACTACATTGCGTTGCATTGCACGCAACGTGAGCTGCATTCTTACTTGACTCTATTAAAGCAAAGTCAGAAATACAAACGTACTTCTAGACCTAGACCCTTATTGGCCTTTAAAAAAGGTCAAACCCGGCCCGGGTCATAGTCTAAAAATTTTGCCAAGAAAATATCAGTCGTCTGTCTCCTGGGTTTTAGAGTTGGCCCTTCAAACATCACCCCGGCCCGCTTCCTCCTGAATTATTGTTTGACAAAGTTTTCCTAATTTGTCCAAAAACTTTGGGAGGCATTCTAGCAGAGTTCCTTCCAAAAACTTTTTATGTCCATGTATTTAGCTTGGTATTTTAGACATAAAATAGGCAGGGAGCACAGGCGTTTGGTTGTCTAATACCCGGGTAGCAAAAGGAAAGTAAACGAGAGGCATGAGGCATCCTTTTGTTCCACTCGAGTGACTCACTTATTTATGAGACACTTGCCTCTGCATTATTGATGAGCTGTTAATTCCCTCATTGAGCCACGCTAAAATTTTTACAACTCATTCCTCAACTTTTAGGAAGGAAAATGAACCAAGCAGCTAGCAGACTACGCTAGGACTAGAGGGTGAAATGAAAATGAAAGAGTTAGTGTTGGTGCTCGGCGCGCTCAACGCTCTTTCCTATTTTATGAAGGAAGTCGAGAGTCGTAAATTCTGCAAAACATATACTAACACAAAGTAGTTCAGAAGACTTGGCTTGACTTGAGAGAGTAGAAAGGCCGGCACTACATAGCCAACCCGGGTAGCAGCGCGGACCCGGGTAACTTAGGAAAAGCTTGGCTTTACAAGCAAGCAAAATGAAACATGGATTAGTTCGTATTTTTATAAGTTGTTTAATTATGAGCCCAACGAAACAAGGCTGCCTTTGGATTGGACTGGACGCAAGAAATTTTCTAAGGCGATTGGCTTGCCTACCCGGTCTGTCCGTCAGACTGTTTTGGAGTTCCTGTTGCACACAAATTTATTCTGGCCAGAAATTAGGCCCTAATTTTGAGTTTTGGCTACAGCCCAATTATTCCGACTTTTTCTTTCTTCGTTCACATCACATTATATTTGCATTGCCATTGCGTATGCGTGCCTAATTTGGCAGCTTTTTGGAACTTTTTTTTGGGCATGGCACGGCACTGCACGACTCGTGCGTTTGACATTCAATCTTGGCTTCTGCACTTGAGAATTTTTTGTCTTTTGGGTTTGGATTCGGGTTTTTGAGACGAAACCAAGTCCCATCGCATCGCATCAATGACTTGGCCAAGTAAAATGGCATGGCCAAGTAAAAAATATTCAAGAAGTCATAATCTCCGCTCTGCTCACACCATTAGCATCATTTATCACCATTCCTATTCCAAAGACCGAATCGATTTGCATGGATTTACACTTTTTCGCACAACTTTTTTTAACTTGAAAAACTATAAGAACTAACTCCAAGAAAGAACAAAAAAAACTTCTGGCTTTTGTCTCACAGTCATCTCCAGCCATAGACTCTCACGACTTGACTGGTGAGACTTTTGACTTGACTAGGGCAGAAGTCGCAGAAGTCAAGCCTGCCAAGCCTCCCTCCTCCGAATCACCCGAATTTATTTTTTGCACTCATCGCTAATTTTTCATTTGTCTCTCTTGAGTCTTCTTCTCTTCTTCTTTTCTTTTCTCTTTGCTGAGCTCTAAGAAAAAGTTTAGCATGCGATAGGGTGGTGCACTGTTTGAAAATTTAGACTACTTTTGCATTTATGCCTTGGGTTTTTTGGCCAATTTGGAAGTCTGGAGAGGAATACCCGGGTATTTTAAGGAATTGATCCTCTCATCAAGGCAGGCATGGTTGGGCCGGGCCTGGGCAAAGAGACTTCATCGACTTGCATTAACATTCTATGGGAGAGTGAGCCGGTGATGACAGCAACTGTCACTTTCACTTTGACTTTTCCTAATGCCCGCATTTTCATGTCTTTCCTCCTTGCCTGACTACCCCAGCCCAGCCCAAACGGTAGGGTTTCCTCTCCAACTGTTTTTTCTTTGGGCTTGGGCTGGGCTGGGCTTTACAGATGCTCTTGTTAATTGACTTTATGCCTTGGCTTGCATTGCATTCCAGTGCGAGCAAAAGTCTTAAGTCTTCTTGAGTCTTCATGAAAAATCTTCTCCGGCTCAATTGTTCTAAAAATAACACGGCCAACACTCATTCTTTCTTTCTTGGGAGTAATTTGCAGACAAGTTATAAGGACTAGTGCGGAATTTAAAAACTTTCACGTGCCTTGCCTTTGCCGTCGTCCATTAAACGCTTACTTGCAAAAGTCAATAAGGATTTTAGACATAAGTTTGCAGTTCTGCTGTGCTATGCTCGCACGTGCGGCAAAATTTGGCCTTTAACGATGCGACCAAATCCAAAGCGAAATTGAACTCTATTGACCTCCAAAGGTCGGTGAAACTATTGCGATGTTGATTCTTCTGCTGCTGCTAAGATGCGCATTTCTATACGTCTAGGGTCCAGCTAGTGCGAAATGACAATAATTTTGCAATTTTTTGTGTTTTGCAGGGATCGAATTATGCGAGTCAATTTGAGTAACATCAGTCACATGGATTGCAAGGTGAGCTAAACATTTTTGCTAAAAGAAAATGACAAGAGTGTTTCTTACAGGTTCCGGGTTCGTCAATTTTCTCTATTTGTCCCATCCAAAAGTTTCAGTCGAAAGTCGATGGTCGGACTCGTAGCCTATTCAATTCCCAATTCATTCAATCTAATAAATTTTTTAATTTGTGAAAACGACGAACGTATCAAGCCAGGCCATTTTTAATTAAAATCTTATCTGCCTTGTTCACAAATTGATACGTCCCACGCCCCATTCAGACCCACTTTAATTTTGACGTCGTCGTTAATACATTACATAAGAATTGAATGTGAACTCCAAATGCTAGTAGTCGTCGCAAATTGAAAGAAATTGAGTGCACTGCACTGCACACTATATAGTCTTCAGCTCAGCTCACAGCACTATATTATTTACATGCTAAAAGCATATCGTTTTCTAATGACTCGTTCCAATCCAGCCAGCCAGCCGAGCCCATGTTATTTGTGGACGCCTGGAAAAGTTAATTTATGAGATAAAGGAACCCGGGCTCCTTGTCTCCCGCTAATGAAAATGGAAATGATCAAAGAAACGGGCAAGGGGAATAAATAAACACGGGCTTTCTCCAGACATTAGCAACATGGAACAATGCAATGCAATGCACCATGCAGCTGGAGAAAGTAGCAAAAGCACATTTTGCTACTTCCTTCACTCTGTTATCTGGGCCATTGAATCTTGGCCTGGCCTAGACTACAGGACTAGACTGTTTGTGTGTGTCCGAATTCGGAGTCAAGAAATTTTCACATAAGAAGAGATATGGATCTGTTCGGATCTATAAAGTTTGGAGGTAGGGACGACAAAATGCCATAACTCCTAATTTAATTATTCCCCTATCTGATTTATTGGCTCATAAAGAGTGTTCGGGGAGTTGGCCAAGTTGAGCAGACTCCACATTCTTACTTGTAAACAAGGAAGTAAGGAGGAGGTTCATTTCATTTTATAATATTTAATTAAACCGACTCGGAGAATATGATGTATGTACGTACGTAAGGTAAGAAACTACCCGGGTAGCAAAATAACAAATAGCGGGTAGTTCCGTCCGGGTGCCGGAGAGTAGTTCCTTACCATTTAGGATCTAAAAATGAAGCCGCCGCCGCTGAGCTGATTATGAAGCAGGCAAAGTTTTTATGACCGCCGCGCGCTGTCTGCCAGCAAAAAAAATTATTTTATAGGCTCATCACTTAATGAACAATTTAGTTGTAAATATGGAGAAAGTGGGACGAAAACGGGGAAAGTGAAAGTGCTCGGATTTTTGGAACATGAAATTTAATAGTCGTCTTTTGCTCATTTTTTATTTTCACAGAGAGATGCATTTATCATTAATCCAACGGGACCAGCCTCCTGCGTCTCCAAAGGAAAGTCCGAGGTAAGTCAACTTTTGACAATTTCGAGTCCATTCTCAACAGTTTTATTAGCAGCAGCAGCTCAAAGACCAGTCAAGATTTTGTTGATTCGAAATAAATCCGAGGAATCCCTGTCCCGTCTCAGCATAGCACTCGTGTGCGTTCTCATTTCCATTCGTCCGGAAGTCATGTTTGGACATAAAAATTTACAGAATCGTAGGATGTAAAATTTTGTAATGGTCAATAAATAAATTTTAGTGAAAAGTTTCGCATGTTTGCTACATTTTTATGAGCCCCATGTTTCCTTAGTACGAACGAATGAGCCGAAGAACGACTTGATTAGATTTCAAATTTTGGCAGAGCCAAAGCGCAGCTCAGTGCAATGCGATGCTCAATTGCTCGTTTTGCTGATTAGCAACAAATTTAGCTGCAGCCCTTTCCACTGTCCACTGCAACTACTTCTGTCCTGATTAATTCCCCCCCCCCCCCAAATTTAATGGATTCTTTTCTTTTCGGAGTTCGGTTTCGGATTTTCGGACCTCTTGGATAGCATTTTCGGAGTTTGCTCCCAGAAAGCAAGCAAGCAAAGCAATCTTTCCGTCCCAGTCACAAACAAGCCCTTAAACTTCCACATACTTTATTCACACTTGTTTTTCATGACTTGTCAATAAAACCTGCTCTGGGCTGGACTCTCTGGACGCTTTGGTTCGGATTCGGATCGGATCTCAGTGAGAGTGCGATGCCTTTGTTTCCAGAGTTCGTCCAGCACTCCCAGTTACGGCGGAGCTCCAACTCCAACTAGTTTATCACCTCTTATTTATTGTGAGAAGACCGGCAACTGACATTACGCTGGACTCTAGTCAGAATTTATTCCATTCGCCCAAGTGGACTTCTCCGGACCAATAAAACACAAATAAGTGTCCGACACTTCTCACCATGTCTTTTTAAGTATTCACGTGCGAACATAAAAGTCTGGACCATTTCCCCCTTTTATTTTCTTCCATCCGAACAGGATCTCGTCCCGAGTCCCGTCTCCTCCGGGATTTTTATCAAATAAATGCAGAGTAGCTCGTCTAATTTTTTTGGTCATTGTTGTCGACTCGAGTCGCGATTGTCGTTTTTCCACCATCCGCACTCCCTGAAAATTGACACGTCGCAGCCTGGATAGAAAATGCTGCCAGAAATGTCTGAATTGTTTCAGAGTTCAGTTTGGTTTTTATTTCCCCGGCGAGCCCTCCATCTCTCAATTTCTTCAGAATGGATGACAGGTAGCAAAAGTACCCGAATCCGGGCATTAGAGCTACCTCTGCCGCTCCATTTTAGGAAGAGGACCCTTGAGATATGCCCCTTTGCTTAAAGTTACAGTTCCAAGGCAAGAAGATCGTGCCTTGAAAAATCAAGTGGTCATTTCGCTGTTTCTGGCCGTTTTTCGCGAGAAAGAAAGTTTGGCGGCAGCATTTAGAAAAGTTGCCGGACTTTCTCTCTTGAGACTTTAATTGTTTAATGTACTAAAAAGTTTGCCAATTCTGATGTTTTTGTTTCTTTTCGCAGGACTTTGACTGTCGGAATCACATTCGTGTGATCCAAGCTATGGGAGACGGCAATCGTCTCTACGTCTGTGGTACTAACGCACATAACCCCAAAGATTGGGTCATCAATGTAAGTCGCATCCCTTGACTTGAACCCTTAAAATTTAACCCGATTTCACATTTCTTATATAAAAAACCCGAAAAAGTTACCTTTTGCTGCTTTCACTTTCCTAACTAACCAATACTAATTTATTTTCTCTGAAATTTATTCAGAAATTACCCTAAACCCTACCATGGAAATTAATTTTTTGACCCGATTTGAGTTTCAACCGTATTTTATTTCAAAATTGTCTAAACTAACTTTTGCTGCAAAGTTTTGTGACGTGATTTCTTAGTAATAAAGTGAAGTGGTATTTTGTGAAATTTTGCAATGTAATGTACTACATTTGCGTATATTTTGTTGTGTTTTCTTTCTCTGTCTGTGGACTCACTCGCAACACTTCTGCTCTGCCTTCTGTACTTAGGTTCCAACTTTTTTGGAGACAAACGTAAGACTTCATCTGTCAAAACTACTAACAACTTTTTTTTAGCTTAGTTGTCTTGCCTAGTTTTTAGCCTTGTCTCGTAGACTCGTAGTCGTCATAGTCCAATCCTGGTTAGCAAGTAACTTTAACTCTAACTTTTTCCAAAAAACTTTCTTTGCTAAAAACTTAAACTAACTTATTAAATTAATAAAACTTTACAAGATACAAAAGGCCGGCCAAAGCCAAGCGTCCGTCGCGTCGCACGGTCAAGACGAGTCCCGACTCTCGACGCGACGCGATGATCCCCAAAGTCTGTGAAATTAATCAATTTTTGTTGACCAATTTCTTTTGCAGTCGAATTTGACCCCACTACCAAGACAAGCACACGTTCCAGGAATTGGTGAAGGCACTGCTCGATGCCCCTATGACCCAAATGACAACTCTACGGCCGTTTGGGTAGAGAACGGCAATCCGGACAATCTTCCAGGATTGTACAGGTAAAATTTCAAGACCTGGTCCAGGGAATAATTTTGAAATGTTTGGAACCCCCGAAGCCCTTAAAAGCTTGAAACCATGCAAGAGCCCTGCAGCATCAAATTACAAAATCGATCCGTTCCAGACACTAAATCTAATAAATATACGACTTACAAGAGGAAGTCCGAGTATTCCAATTACAACTTTGGGGCCGAGTCGGCCAAGGCATGGCTCGGCTCCGATTTTAGATTGATTTTGAAGGGGCGTCGATTGTGAAACAAGAGATCTCCTAACGTTTATTTGATACTTGACTCTTTCTCTCTGTCGCGTCCAACAATGTCGAAAGTCGCTTTTAACGCACTATTTTCCTCATGAATTCTCTGAACCAAGTACTATTCTCGAATCGAACCCCTCTCATCGTCGTTGGCTTGAGAATTGAGATTGACGCGAGGTTGAATTTCAGTATTTCTCTCTCTGTTGTTTTGAGTTTCCAAATCCCAAGTGGGCCACGAATTGACGTAATCATGAAATCACCGATACACTGAATTCACACATTTCATGATCTGCTTGTTGGTCATTTGGTCATTCCTGGGGCTGGGCTGCGCTCTACGCCCGCATTTCCTACCATTAGCATTGCAGTATGAGACAAATGAGACTAAGTTTTCTAAATTTTTGTTGCTTTGCAGCGGAACGAATGCCGAGTTCACAAAAGCCGACACGGTCATTTTTCGCACAGACCTCTACAACACGTCTGGACACAAGCAGCACTCGTTCAAACGAACTTTGAAATATGACTCCAAATGGCTCGAGAGTAAGTTTTAGAATTTCGAATTTGACTTTGAAAATCATCTCGTTCCAGTGAATGTTTTGCAACCTATTCTATGTTTTTCTATTCTTTTTCCAGAACCAAATTTCGTCGGCTCGTTTGAGATTGGAGAATACGTTTACTTTTTCTTCCGTGAGCCCGCCGTAGAGTACATGAACTGCGGCAAAAATATTTACTCCAGAGTTGCTCGAGTTTGTAAACGGGACACTGGAGGAAAAAATATTTTGGTTCAAAATTGGGCAACTTACTTGAAGGCTAGACTCAACTGCTCTGTTCCCGGAGACTACCCATTCTACTTTAACGAAATTCGTAAGGACTCTTCAAAATTACTCTTCGACGACTCCACGGCTACCCCAGATTTAATATTAATTTTGTGCTAAATTTCGGATTTGTACTGTACATTTTCCAGAATCAGTCTACAGAGTGCCGGGAGATGAGAGTCGATTCTACGCCGTGTTCACGAACACTGGGCCTGGGTTCACGGGCTCAGCCCTCTGTGTCTTCACACTTGACTCGATCCAGGATGCTTTCAAAGGGAAATTCAAGGAACAAGCCACTTCAAGCTCTGCTTGGCTACCAGTACTTTCCTCCAGGGTTCCAGAACCGCGTCCTGGAGAGTGTGTCAATGACACTCAAACGTTGCCAGGTACTAATACGCAATATTTCGATTCCTACCGCAACCACAACACGACGAAGGACCATCGCATCGAATCCTTCCCAAAAAACACTTGAGATTTCTATGTATTACCCACATTCCATTTTGTGATGATTTTGACTGTTTTCTTTTTGCAGACACTGTCCTCAACTTCATCCGATCCCACCCCCTGATGGACGAGGCGGTGAATCATGAGAACGGGAAACCCGCCTTCTTCATCCAAGATCTCACCTTCACCCATCTCGTCGTCGACAAAGTCCCTGTCCCCTTGTCCCGCCAACCCAACGATTTCTACACTGTTTTCTTTGCTGGAACGAATGAAGGAAAAGTCTACAAGATTGTTCAATGGAAGGACGTCGAGGGTGGGAGTCACTCAGAGTTAATTGACATTTTAGAAGGCACTTTCCCAGAGCCAATTAGAGCCATGGACATTTCATCAATGGTAAACTGTCTAACTCATACATAACAGAATCAAATACAGCAACAATTGAATTGACGATTAATTGCATTGTTGTGTAGTACAAGGCCATTTACACGGGGTCAGACTTCAGAGTCCGACAAATCGGGGTGAATCCTTGCCGAACGCGCTACGACAACTGTGTCCGCTGTGTTCGAGATCCCTACTGTGGCTGGGACAGCAAAGAAGGGACTTGTAAACCTTATATCCCCGGGTAAGTACATATTTATCTACCTCATTTCGAGTGTCTGTGAACTTTCTCGCTCTGGACAAGTTTGCTCATTGTTGTCGTTTTTTTATCAATTGTTGCAGTCTCCTACAAAGTGTTGGAGGAAACGGGAACGTTTGCAATTGTCGCCGATGTGCCCAGCAGAAGCGGATCGTAGCCACTTGGGCCCAGAGCTTACACTTACAGTGTTCCGTGACGCTCCCGGGACATATTCCTTCCTCCCTGACGGCCCAGCCGTACAAATGGTACCACATTTCCCCCTCGAGTCAAAACGCACTCGCAGAGGCTGAGCCCATCAAATACAGGTACTTTCATTTCAACAATTGAATTGGAAAATGAAAATCTTAGTTGAAATGGTTTTAATTGTTCTTTGTGAAATTTTTTTTGCACAGTTCCGAGAAGTACGTGCTAACCGCTGAGCGTGGGTTAGTAATCCTTAGCGTTAGTGAGACTGACGGCGGGCAATGGCAGCTAAGATTTGAAGAAAAAGACATTTCCTTGACGTTGTGTTCGTACAACGTGACGATTGAGGTTCAAAAGTGTTCTGCCCCAGCCCAGTCCTCAGACTTCCAAAAAGTCTACGCCGAATGGTGCCATGAGTTTCAAAAGTACAAGCAAGCCATGCAATCTTGGCAAAGGCGGCAAGAGGTATGTATGCATGCCCTAATTACCAGTTTATTAGTAGTTTTTAACTTTTTCTAAATCCCGACTCTTGTCTTGATTTTTCTAACAGCAATGTAGTAAAAAAGCCGGACTTGATATCAACAACAACCAACATGACCACCCGAATGAAATTCTTCAACAAAGTTATCCCTACGGGTAATCGTGACCCTTCGCTCCCGCCCTCCTTGAGTCGGGTTTCAATTTAAATAGTCAACTAATCAATTATTATTATTATTGAATAAATACTTACGCAATTTTTAAATAAATTAATTAATCCTCGGCGTCATCATTAAATTCATGTCATTTATAATATCGCCAGTTCAATCCTTGCTCGTTGTAGTGCAAAATAAAGAATTTGGTTAATTGTTTTCATTAATTAAATGTAAATTCTGTGAATGAAAATGCACTTTGTGGAACGAGGAACGAAGTATTAAAACTGAACAAATTGAACGAATGGAACTTATTCAAAAACTTGAATTTATTCACATTCACGCGTATGCAAAGTTTAATAGCCGTCTACATGGCTTTAGTCAAGGAATTATGGCTCACAGGCCGGAATTTAAGAATTGAATGCGAACATTGACTAATTAGGAAGGAATACAAGTTAAAAATTTAAAAAATATAATGATCAAATGATCATTACGTCGCATGCACGTCGTAGACTCAAATGAGCCCATTGTATGATTTGTCATAGTCGAAA
>JAQGCM010000621.1:0-22812 GCA_034699705.1 Hymenaphorura dentifera | reverse complement strand
CTTCACCCCCCCCCCTCCCCCCCCCCCCCGTGAAACTTTTAAAATCCCAGCGAAAATCTCGTTGCTGATTTCTTTGGATTTTTAGTTCTGAGCTCAATTCATACAAAAAAACTGGCATTGGAGCGAACCCATAATATATTCAGTTGTCATTGTCATTTCTGGACTGGACAAAATTAGAAACGTATCAAACTTGTGTCCATGGGCTTTTGGCAATGCAATGGTCGGTCACCATGCCAACGGCTTCATCATCCGTCCCAATATTTGTTGACAAATCAAATTTGTCAACAAGTCGTGGACCTATAAAAGGCAGCCGCCGCCATATTTTCGCTGTCATTCTTTCCCCGACTTTCGTTCCGAAAAGTTCACGTTCTTTTCAGCCACTTTTTCACTAAAAAAATACACGCAAACGCCAAACTCTTATATCACAAAAAAATCAAACCATTTAAAAAACTTGACGCCCAGTTTTTTGCAATAAAAACAAACCAGTACAATTTCCATCATGTCTCTCTTCAACGCATTGCAGTTGGGCGGGATTTTGTACAACTCTCGCTACCCGCCGATCCCTGGGGTGCCTCGGGCTCGAGCCTTCGGAGAACACCTTTGGTCCAGCGCCATGTTGACTGAGTCTTTCTCAGGCACCGCCTTCGCTCCGCCAGCCGAAACCCCAGTAAATCGTGAGCTCTACCTTCTCAAGAACACCTTGAAGTTGAAAAAATCTTGGGTCAATAAGGAAAATGTGGTTGGCCTTCACAAGTTTTCATCTCGGGTGGTCAAAAAATTGGTCTGGATGGGTCAGCTGAATGGTCAGGAGCGCCTGAAGGCCTTGGGCTTTGGAATCATCGTGGGTGAGTTCCACTACCCTTGGATTGCTCACCGGTGGTCAATCGACGCTTGGACTTTTGCCAACAGAGTTGGACGTTTTCATCCTAGAAAAAGTATGTCGGCCCAACTCCTAACTGTTAGCGACTTTAATTAATTAAAATTTAAAATTAATTAAATTAACTGTTTAAAACAAAAACACTTTTTCAGCCCTTTACAAACCAAAGATTTCCTTCTCGGCTCAATTCCCTGAACCGCGCCCAGACTCTACGACCGTTCTTCACCGCGCCGTCCAGACGGAGCAGCGAGAGTCTGAGTCTGAATTTTTTAGCGTGACTGGAGAACGGACTCTCAACTTGAAAGGCGGCACCGTGACCGATATTTTGACTCATGGCGGTGACCCGGATATTTATGAAATCAAGTTTCACTACAGTGAAAGTGAGGATGATTTCCCACTCTTGGACTATTTGATTCGCATTGATCGATTGGACAAAATCAATCAGGAAACGAATGAACGTTTTAAGGTAAGAGCAGCAACAACTCAATTCTAGAACTTCAAAATGGGGGCAGAGGCGGTCGGAATTGCATTTTTTTTTTACAAATTTGATTTGCAGGACACCATGAAGGAAGCCGTGGCCGTTGAAGAGTTGGCCGCTGACATTGTTCATTTGATTGAAGTTCGGAACTCACAAATGGGTCTTGGTCGTTCCAGTCCTGCAGCTCAGCTCGGCTTCACCACCGGAACCACCAGCGTTGCAGAGCCTCAACCTGGAACTTCCAAAATGGCGGCTGAGGCGGTGTCCAGCGGACTTCCTCATCTTGAAGATTCCGAGTCCAACTTTGTCGTTCCTCCAGAGAGTTTTTTATATTTGGACACTCCTCCGGAGAGCTGCAATCCTTCCAAGGAAAAGTTTACGACAATCGTCAAACAGGCTAAAGGTCAAGGTGAAGGTCTAAAGTCTGTCGCCAAGACCCGCCCAACTTGTGTTCGTGGCGATGCTGGGCGTCAAAAGTCTGGAATCCCTGTTCGCATTCTTCCTCCGCGCGTCAAAGGACGCCAAGCGGCGACTTTTGTAAGTTTTTTTTTAAAAAAAAGCCCCAACATTTCAAATAACAACACGTAACAAGTAACGTGTGTGTTCCTAATTTTTGATTTTTTTTTTGAAAAAAGGGGAAACCCCGTTTGGGTGAACCATCCAGAAACGAAGCAATTCCTGGCCCGTTCCGCAAATCAACTTTCAATGCAACTTGGAAGAAGGCGAAGGAAAATTAATTAATTTATATCAACAATCAAATCATTCAAACCACATTCAAAATTAATTACAAAATAATTCCATAGTAGTTTGAAAAGAAGAAGATTGAAATGAGTGAATTGCCCAACCTCTGTTGCATGGAAAGAGAAACAAGAATCCAAATTTATTGTATAGTGAGTAGTAGGTCTTAACGAGAAACATGTTTCAAAAAATAAAATAATTCTGCAGTAAAAGTAAAAGTCTCAAAGTCTGTAAGTTTTTTTCGATGCATTTCATGCCCGGTGCCCACCCCCCTAGGGTAAGATTGAACAAAGTTTTTGCTACTACTTCTTTGTTGAAATTTGCAAATTTGAGACTAATTGGGTTCTCAAATATTCAAAAGTCGTCTTGCTGCTGCTGGCTGTGCTTTGCTTGTGTTTTGAATTGATCAAGACTTTCACGACTCCGACGTCATCATCAGCCCCTATAATTTCGTGTCATTTTAATTTTATACAATGTTAAGTGGTAGGTAGGTAGGTACATGTCTCGAAGGCGTCAAAGTTGTGAAAATTCTGAAAATGTAGGGCGAGTAAAGTGTATGGAGTTATTAGATCGGAAGACGACTTGGCTGCAAGGAACTTTGAAAACTATCGGCACTCGACCGCCCTGCTTTTTCTTCATTCTCCTCCAGTTCACTCCTCCGAACTTCTCCTCGAGAAGAGCTTCGATAAAAGTTTTTAAGTTTTGAATGACTCTGACGATGAGAATGAGGAGCTGCTCGTTTGAGAAATTATACAATTTTCGACTCGGCCTAGCCTAGCCTGGAGGTGCGGTGGGGGGACTTTCATTCGCATCGTACAGCACAGCTTTGACATAAAATTCATAGTCAGGGTTTCGAAAGTTTGAACTTTTGAGTCCATCTTGACTTCAGAGTGGTTTGCCGCTAAACCAAAATGAAACGTTGAAATAGTATTAAAGTATGCATTTGACGAAACCATGAAGTGAAGTGATGACAGTGTACAAGTTTCGACGCTTCATTCGACATTGTTTCCATGAATGCCGAGCCATGATTGACTCTTGGCAAAGTTGTCATTGTCGTCGTCGTCGTCGTCATTGTCATTGTCACTCGTCGGACAAAGAGCAAGAGACAGGCAGGGACAGAAATGTTAGGAATGTTCTTTCCCCACATTGCACGTCGTCGTCGTCGTCGTCGTCCGTCATATTTTCTGCTCGCTCTTCAATGTATGTATGAAAAATGCAAAAACGGAGCACGTCGCGTTCGGTTCGGGCACGCGGGCACGGGTGAGACCCACTTGAACAAATTTCGGGTGCGAGCTCTTTATCTCCCTGTCTGAATGACAATGACAATGAGAATGCCATTCATGACGGCATTTTACTCCTAATAACAATTTGTTCATTTTGAATGAGTTCGTTCAAAGTACGAACATTAGAAAATATTGAGAGCGGACAATAAAATTTAAAGAGACTGCCTTTGTCTGTTTTCATTCGTGAAGGAATGAGACTCTTGCTTGATAGGTCCTTTCAATTTTCAGTCCTTCGAGGGAAGGACCCCTCCTGCTGCGCTTTCATTCCCAAAACTTAATTTAAACTTGCCTAATTGGCTAGTAGTCGCAAAATAATTATGACTTAGGCCATTATCACCGGCTCCAACTCTGTATTTATATAATTGGACAGGTTATTTAATTGCACTTTAAATAGTTTGAATATCGTTTTTGATAAACTGACAATGCCACTTTTAGTATAGAAAAAGAAGTAGGTCAGATGCAAACGCAAACTTGAGGCAGGTCGCGTGTTACGTTGGAAATCCTTGAAATTTTGGCAATATTCTTGCACACAACTCAGTAGCGGTAGGCCGAAAGTTTCCCTCGTCGACCCAGGAACAGATCTTACCCACATTTCGAAATGAAAACTATGAAAAGTGGAGTCAGTGCATATCAAATTTCTAATTAGAGTCGTCTCGTAGTCGGTGGTCGTTACAAAAAACATAAAATTATAATTTCGGGTAAGACGGGTACTTTGCTTATTGCATGCTTAAAGCGCAAGATTGTTCAAAGTAGTGGTACGAACAACATCAAATTTTATAAACATAATGCATCCTCATTCATCTGCTGCTCAGCATCCGAGTCTTTATGGACTCAAATGGAAATGGAGTCTAACTTTTCTTTTAATTTCCCAGCAGCCAAACGGACTTCATTTAATTACTTTACATAATTACTTAAATTAAAACTAAGATTCGAGAATCAACTCGACTTTGAGACATCTCCGTATTCCGCATCTTCCTCCTCCTCACCGCAAAAATTATCCAAACTCAGCGCACTCCACTTCATGAATGACGTAACAAAATCATGTTCCCACATCTGGCTTTTCTAATAATAAATTTCAAGTCGAATAATCAAAAAAAAGAAGAAGAAAAGTTTGAAACAAGAGACCACGAGAATTTGTATGAACTGAAATGAAACTGAAGGCGACCCAGCTCCGCTCGTACTCTTATTAAATATTCGTTGCCGACTTTCTCCTTCTCCTTTCTTCTTAATTCTCTCTTGTCGCTTTCACCGCATTTCCCTCAACTGAAACAAACTGAGCACAGAGAAGAACTCGAGTTTCCACTTCCGTCTTCCTCCCTACCTCCCAGCCTCAGCCTGCCTGCCTTTGGTTTTCTTTCCTTTGGTGAATAAATTTACTATTCATTCATTCACTGCACTGCATGCATAGCTCTGCTCATTTGCGAATGTGAATGCGAATGCGAATTTTTATCCATGCAGTCACCCGTCCATCCCATCCCGTCCCATCTTGACTTGACTCCTGCCCGCCTGCCTCCCCTCAGTTTCCTTTTCCTTTCATTTATTGACACTACTCCAACTACTCCTCCAACTTAACACTAAATATTTAATTTCATTTTCATTTTCATTTTATTCATCTTTTGCGCGCTCGGCTCTTTGGCAGACTTTCACTTTCACTTTCACTTTCTCCGCAGCATCCATCCATCCTCCTTCCACTGAATTCATTAATTTTGAACCCCAATGAATAAAGTTGAGCTAGTAGGTAGTAGCTTTCAAAAACTTTTAGTTTTGATTGAGGACAAGGATATGTAAGGACAGGACCGGGAATGGGGTACGGGGACAAGGGATTGGAGCATAGAAATGTGCATTTGTACCTCTGATGAATGGACCGACTTGACTGCCCAAAGTTTCCTTACAAGGAAGCAAGTCTTACATGGTTTGTAGTGTAGTCGTCGTCTTAGAGCAGATATCGAGGTCAAAAGTTGCAGTTGGCGGTGGGAAGGGGCAAAAGTTTAAGAGTAAGAGAAAGGAGTAGGCTCAAGAGCAAAATGGGGCTATTGACCTTGTCAATTTCGTTGTTCTCAAACATTTGAACAAATTCAAATTGGAAGGCAGGTGAAAGTTTTGCAAACAATTGAAATCCTTGGACGGACCTGCACCAAGCAAAGACTCGGATGACTTGAGCTACAGCCATAGTCTGAGTCAGAGCTAGAGATGTAAGGAGGAGAAAGCAGTAGAGAAAGCAGCAGAGAAAGCAAAGAGAGAGGTACGTATGGATGGGGAGCAAGATTTATTTGCTGTTCCTATTAAAATAAATTGGCCTAATTTCCTAATTCATTGTTTGTCATTTCTCTTCACGCCTCAGTGCAGCAAATAAATGAGTCGTTCAGCTCAACTCAGCTCCAGCCTCTCCATGCGTAGTCCTCACACACTCAAACGCAATTAATAATATCGTAATCCGATAGGACCTAGTGCTGGGCTGCTCACTCTCGTCTTGCCTTGCCTTGCCCTGCCTTTGTGCTCGAGTTCGAGTAGTCTGTCCGACAAGGGAAGTGCGTGCGGTGCGATGCGATGTGCGGTGCATGCTCGCAGCAGTTCCCTTGTCAAAAGTTTAACAAATATTCCAAAAAGTCAAGTCAAGTCAAGTCGTCTTTAGTAAAATTTTGAACAACTTAGAAAACTTGTACTGCTCATGAGATGGGGTTGAGGTTGTTCCCTTGTGAGCGTTGAGTAGTGGTGTGACGTACTACGTTACGTAAGTGTTTCAAAGTTTTGCAATAGTAGTTAGTCACTCACTCACTCATCACAGTAAATTCTACACTTGTGTTAGTGTGCAAGTAAAGTGCAAATTAGAAATCTTTTTTGGGGTGTGAACTTTGGGTGAAGTTTTCTTTGTTGTTGGAGATACATACGTACGTACATATAATTTGTTCACTCCTTCCGTTTGTTCTTCGTCGATCCTCATAAAAACTAAACTAAACTGAAAATGGAGCTGTGCTAAAAAAAAATTCCACTCCCATTCAAAAAATGAAGATGAGATGAGATTGTAAACTCTGGAGAGAGCGCGAAGTACACGTGTTAATGAGCTAAACGATGATTCTTTAAAAAAAAAAAACCATCAAAAATGACAAATTAATCACCAACAACTCAAAAAAATGCTGATGAATATTTTTAGTGTAAAATTTCCTAGAATAGAGTTGACGTTGAAAGATTCTCCGAGAGTCGGTTACGTCATAATAGGCAGGCGGCTTCTTGCTCTGAGAACAAGAAAATTAACAATTAATTAATTATTAATTAATAATTAATTGAACCTCCTTCTTCATGAAGTGGAGACGACGAGTGGACAAGTGAGCTGAAAATTCCACTTAAAATTAACTCACAATGTCAAATTCATTTAATTGTTCTTGCTTAGTTGTGCCAACCCAATGCAATGCATAGATTTCTGGATCGCACAATCAAAAGAGATTACGCGACGAAACAAAAAAAAATTTCCGCTCCGTTAGACTCTGCTTGCTTGACTTCTGCTCCTGCTCTCAGTTAGATTACAAAATTACAAGTTGAAAATTAGATTTATTAATTTTATCAATTTAAGCACCAATCATCGTCATCAAAGTCCTTGAGTACGTACGATGAAGCCCAGTTTCATTTGTTCCGCTTTCCATAACATTCAACCTTGACCGCAAATTATGTAATCAAGCACGATATTTTATAGAGTGTGAGGAATCTGTTTAATGACCATAGCATAATATCATTGGCAACATATTTCGACGTCCATATTTTGACATCTGGCATTCTGCAAGACTATGAATTTTTAAGATTTCCAGGTAATCGAAGATGTGCGAAATAGCAGAGCTAAAGGGTGCCCATCCCAAGAAAAGCTCAAGCGAAGGCTTAATCGAAGGTGTGGGCGAGTACAGGTTGGATAACGTTACACACATTCATTCATAGATTAGCTCATGAAATTTCTAAAATGCCAACAACAACAATGGGAACACCAACACCCACAACAATAGCTTGCAATTTACACTTTATTTCTCCCCACCCAAATCTTTTGAATTCCGTATTAACCGCAAAGGGCTGGCTGAGCTGAGCTGAGCACGGTGAAAGTGAAAGTGAGGTAGGTGAAAGCAGCCAGATCGTTGCATTGTGAATGCTTTCTTTTCATGAAGCTCCCTTTCAGCTCCATTGTGTGCGGTCGGTCGTGGCACACAATGTTATTATTTTGTTCGTCGTCGCGTCGCGTCGCATCGTGTGTGTGTTTGTCGGAATTGTTTGACTTTTTACAACCGAAAGTCATGCAATGCAATGCAATCGCAATGAAATCCATGCAATGCATTCCTGCCGCCGCCCGCCCAGGCAAAGCGATGAGACGTTGAGACGGATCTCGTCTTGGTCTTTTCTTCTCGCCACTTTTTACTCTTTCCACTCTCACACGTCGCACCTTTTGCAAAATAACTTTTCCCCACCACGCAGCACTGCACTGCACTGCACTGTGTCAGTTTATGTAGTCGTCCATCCGATCTTGCGGTCGTTCAATGCTCTGTTTTCTGTTCGTTCTCTTCTCACACTCACAGCCCAAAACATGGCTAACTTTCTCCCTCCTCCGCTCCATTCATGCATGCATGCACGCACGCATGGAAACAAGTGAAGCTCTAATCAAATCTACACTCCAAAACACGGGCACAAAACAGACAAAACCCTAAGAAGAAGATCGAAAGACGACTGACTGACTCACTACGCCAGCAGTTGCCGCCGAGCAAAGCAAGCAGGAGCATAAAAGAAAACATTTATTTACTTTTTAGTCAAGTCAAAGGAACATTTAAGTGTCGGGTGGGTCGACCAGCAAATTTGACTTGACTTGACATGATCGCTTGTCAATCTGAGTTATCTGAGGAAGCTTGCTGCGTCGTGCAGCAGGACGGCGCGGCGTAGGTAGGTTTCCGAATGACGTATTACTCTGACTCTATGTGCACACAGATTATTTAGAAACTAGAGCAGCAAATTCTACGCTTCAAGGCACAAGTGCATAGTACATGCAAACAAACAGACAAACGGAAACACAGAGCAGTGACTGACGACAAAACCCGCCGAATGACAAATTGAACTTGCACAATTCACACTACAGTACAGTACAAGATAAACAAAGAGGTGAGCGGGCTGGCAGGCGGGCAGATTCGGAGTCAGAGTTAGAATCGGAGTCGGAGTCCTGAGAAGTAAGACAGGGTATCTAAGGCAAAGGCATGACGCAAGATTTTATGTTCTTTTTAAAATAATTACTTCACTTTTACGACAGCTTTTCGTTTTGACGACGAGAAGATTCATCTTCATCCCGCCCCAACACCTAAAGTGTGGCGGCGGCGGCAGTAAAAGTGATTTAATGGTCGTCTTTCTCATCATACTTAACTTACTTTTATGCATCTTTTCAGCCAAAATGCCCGCCATTTGGGGTTTGACGGTCGCCCTTGACAACCCAACCCCTCCTCACTGCTCCCCCCCCAATTAGTGCATCCAATCTCAGCTTCTTTCAGTCTCATGAGAGTCTCGAATTTTCTCTCGAAATCGGTTTTTTGAGTATCATTAGATAGTCTAACGAAAGTGTCAAGTTTCTCTGTGGCCGGCCGAGAGGATCAAGTTGTGAGAGTAATCCAGTGCAGCCATGGTCAAATTTCGAGAATCGCAAATCTCGAGAAGCCTTGATATATGGAGACTCTCAATTTTCGAGATTTTTAGCTGGGAATTATCGAGACCAGATTCGTTGAGAGAGAAATAGCAGCGAAGTGAATGTTATTCCTTAACAAAACGTCAACGTCAAATAAAAAAAAGGTTTGATTGATTTGTCACTGAAATGTTCGCAAATTCTATTCTTAACAACATAGCTTATCGCTAAATTTGACGACTCTCTCTCGATCTCTTAGGTTCACGAGACTACTGCTAAAACATTTTGAGTTGAGATTGGATGCCCTACCCCCCACGAAGAAAAAAGTAAATATGATGACTTGCTGCTCCCTTCCCGATTCCCGGGTCACACCTGAACTGTTTTGTGAAATTCAGACGCGACGCGACGCGCTAGCGCTACGTAGACTGAATCAAATTGTTTTTTTTCCTCATACATAATTGTATTGTGGTTCGACGACGAAGCGTAAAAAAGTAAATGGAAATCAATCTTCAATTTTGGAGACAAGATGTATGTATGTACAAGTAGAGGGCAGGAGGGACAAATTCCAAATTCCCAGAATAATTTGGATTTTTTGAAATTACAACCGAAAAACCGAATCGATTATTTCTATGCAGTACACGTGCAGCACGGAGAAATTACTTGAGCGATTTTCAAGGACGGACTGGACTATGTACGAAATATTTCTTGCGTCGCACTCGCATGTGTTTTGATTTTAACCTAAAGTTTTTAAATCTCTGTAAAATTTACTGTGTTATTTTTTTAGTCATGTCAAGGACGCAAAAAAAAAGTGCAGTGTTGGCGTTCAAAAAAATGGAAACTCTACAACCGAACCGAACCTTCCAGATTCAAATCGCTTTTCAGTCACGATTATCTCCTCAAACAGCTTGCATTAAGATGAAGCAGAAGCAGCAGTATGTACTTATTGAAGTCTGCAGTTCTTTGAATTTATGCATTTTGATCAAAACAAATGCCTCAGAGCGTTTGGATTAAAGTTGGCATGCAGATTATTTGCATGGATTGAAAGCAAGTTTTTTTTTGGACTTAAATATTTTGGCAAGCAGGGCAGTGCTTGGACATGCAATCCAATGCAATGAGTCGAATCGAATCTTGTTGGTCTTGGTCTTGTTCTTGGTACGTTACGTAATGAAAAATAGGGAAACTGAGTCGAGTCAGTCACTCCAGACCAGTCACTTGGGTTGTTTGTGTGGCCCAGTCGTCGTCCTCGTCAGTCAGTCAGTCAGTCAGAATCAGGCTCAGAGCTGGAACGCTATGCACGCTGTTCGAAGACGAAGCCGAAGGACGACACGACCGACCACCCTCAAAACTATCTGTTTCCTAGCCCAAAGACTTCAGTTGGCGGGAGTGAACCGCCGTGAACAGAACACACCTCAAACACCTTCTTGCTCCAAACTAACTTTCACCACCAAACTTTCTTCTATTTGCAAAAAAAAAATCCACATTTGTCTTATAAGTATTTTGAGCAGCCTTGAGCAAAAGCAAAGCAAATCAAAGCCCTGCATTTTGCGAAAACCTTTCGCAAACCAAAAACTACGGAGAAAATTACACAAATTGCCAAAGTCCTTGCCGTCATAGTCAACCCAACACAACAACATTTGCGTTGATATCTTGTCTTAAGATTTTCAAAAACAACGACGACACTCATCATCAGCGTCAAAATTTGAAAAAACAGACAGACTTTGAAAAAATTAAAGCGTGCAAAGCAAAGCACCCAAAATCAGCTCTCTGGCTGATCATTTTGTTGCCACTTGAAGAAATTTGTGCCCTAAACGAATTTTGTCTTGCGTGCCAGCCCTGTCCTTGGTACTTCTTTTGACACTTTTGAATTTGTGCAAGTTTTTTTCACACACAAAAATAGAAACTTGACGAAATCCTGAAAAACTTGTAAAAGAAATTTTTAACTTTTCTAAACAAACTCAACGTTCACCATCGTCAAAACAAGTGACAAAATGAACTCCACCGCCATTTTCCTTCTCTTCCTCTCTGCGGGTGAGCAAAATTGACTTTTGTTTTTTTTTCTTCGTATTTATTATTTTTACTCAAGCCACACTACCAAACAAAACTCAAAGTCAGAAATGTTGCAAAATTTCGCAAATATATCGCAGGCGGAGAGTAGCTTCAACCTCTCAAATTTCAATCTTATTTTTTCCCAAGATGATAACGCTGAGCTGAGCTGACCCATTTGACCCTTACATTTAAGAGATTCAATTCTTGCACTCATTGCGGCAAATGCACGATGACAAACTAAATAATCTAACAAACCTTGTCAAATTTTGGGTCAAAGGTCAGCAGATTGCACTTAAAAATTGACCTTTAGTCATGTTTTCAAGTTATGTAAGTTGGCTTTGCCTACTTTTAGAAATTTGCAAGTTTTTGAGAGCAGTGAGTGGGCAGTGGGCGAAACATTCAAAGTCTCCCGGTACACAATTTATTTTATTTCGAAGAAAAAAAGAATGGCCAATGGGCCTGTCGTGTGAGCGAGTGCGTTGGTTGTGTTTCCAAAAAATTGCAAAACCAACGAATTTCGCAAACCTTCTTTCCAATCGCGAACGAAAAGCAAAGAGAAAAAAGCTTTTAGTTGTTCTCTGGCGCAGCTGCTGATAAGATGGTTCGTGCTCTTGTTTTGTTTACGCACGGATGACGGGAGAATGACACAATCTCAAAAAATTTTCTCGGTTTTTCTCTTTGCCCGGGTCGGTCCAAGCTCAGCCCAGCTTTTCTTTCGTGCTCCACATTTTCCACCAGTGCAGTTGTTTGAAATGAATTGGAAAATTCAGTCGGTTGGTAGTTTATGGTCAGGATCGGTTCGGAACGGAACTGAGCAATGCAATGCGGCAAGGAAGGCCTGCACTAAAATTATTAGAATTTGGCAATCTCCAGCAGCAGTAGCTGCAACAGCATGAAGTCTAATTCAAAAAATTTTGGCGAGTTTGAGGCGCCAGGCGCCAATTGCCGGATCCAAATTAGGATCGTGGATCCCAATTTCGAACGGACGTGCTGTGCTGCTGCTCCTTGTACCGCGTTCGTACGTACAGCATGAAAGAATTTCTAAAAGTCTGGAAAAATCTAACAAGATTGGCGTCAAAATTAAAGCAGAAAGTCAATCACCTGAATTTGACTCAACCACGAGTCAGTCGTTGATTATTTTTGCGTAAATCTTCGTCCCATCTTGCATAATTTATTCATACGCACGTAGTTAGTCGACGACCAAATGTTTTTTTTTAATTTGTTTGAGATCTATTTGAATGTCAACGTAAACTTTTGTCTCTCCTTCGTCTTCTTCTTTCTTTCTTCTCCGGCACTTTTTCTTACCCGACGAGAACACGCAGCGCATTTGTTTATTAAGTTAAAAGAAAACTTTTGTGAGCCAATGCAATGCAATGCAATGCCCAAACTCCATCAACAACAACATTGGTCTTGAGCCACAAAAAGCACATGTAAACGTCGTCGTCGGATACCCGGATACGGGTAACACTGCTTCTGTACTAAGACCCGGAGTTTTGGTCTAAGAATTCGCAGCCTGCGCTTGGTGGTGGCGGTGCGGAGGTGGTGTGTCGTTCTGTTGTCAGCTGAACACACGAACACTCGTGGTTTTGGCATGCAGGGGATGAGGTAGAGCATCTATTAATCTCAATTTCTGTTATATTCTATTAAAACTTTTTTTTTACCACACATACTGCCTGTGAGCACACACACACACAGGAAAATAAGTAAAAGAAGTTGACAAGTTTCTTGCAAGGCAGGCAGGCACGTACTGCGTGCATTCACGGGCGACGACGACGACGAGCTTAAGAAGTAAAGAAGTGTTCCTTAAGAAAAGCTCAAGTAAAATGAAGTTGAGGCTGCTCCGTCCGAGCACTCAGCATTTTTTTAACCCAGCTGCTTGCCAGGGAAGGTGAAAGTCAACTTTCTCCACACGCCAAGCAGCAGCAAGCAGCACCGGCAGGAAGGAAAGAAGTTTTTTTTGCAAATATCCCACACACAAACTATTACAGGCTCAAGTCGAAAATTCTTTAATTCCATGGGGGAGAAAGTCTAGTCTTTCGAAATACATAAGTAAAGTAGTCAACTAGCTCCAGCTCCAGCAGCGTTATTTAAAACTTTCTCCAAATCGCAAATCGCAAGAGTCCTTTAAAAATTCAACTGGGCATTTTTTGAATGCTGCATGCATTCCACTGCAAACTGCAAAGAGCTGATAGTCGGTTCTGTACGTCCATTATGATCCGAGTTCGTTTGGAGTCCACGCTTGACGACGTTTCCTTGCCTCACGGACCTGGTCGTTGTCATTTTGGCATGAATAGCTTTTGAAATATTTGACGTCCAATGTCAAATGCACAACAAAATCCTTCGTCCGAAATACTTGATACTTGCCAAAAATTCATGCCTTTCAAAATTTGCTTGAATTACTTGATGATGACTGGATGCGGCGGATGCCTACTACAACTATGCCTGACACGAATGACCAGGTTGATATTCCTTGTTCTGCTCGTCGCAAAAATTTGTTTAGGCAAAAATTGACTCAGCTCAACTGACTCAACTAACGTGCATATTTGTTCATGATCAAATCTCATTTTTTGAAATGTGTGAGTCTTGCACGAGTCAATTTTGCATCCAAATCGTTCTGATCGTCATCATTACGTGCCGTGACGTGACGTTCCTTCATGACGACCCATCAAATACAAATTGATTGAGATCTGGCAAAATCCTTGTCAAATTTTGACGCGTTTAGCTCAGCGGTTTGCATCCGCATTGCATTGCAAGTCTGCAATGAACTTGAGTCACGTCAATTCGTCGCATCGCATCGCAGTCCTTCAGATCTTCCCACAAATTGAACAGATGAGCAGTTTGCACAATCGTGTAGTTGTTCGACAAATCCACAAAAGCCTGCCTGCCTGCCTCCACACATTCCCATGCTTTGTGCTGAAGAATGGCTCCGAATTGCATCATTCGGGTAATTCGGGGTTCGAGAGACTTTCAATTGTAGTCGGGCAGTCAGTCAGTCAGTCATGTATTGTATTGCATTGTGCTGTGCTGTGCTGTGTGTGTCTGTTGCTTTGTTGTTTACCTCCAGCTTACACATGCATGATGCAACTCTACTTCCCAAGAGATAGAATTACGGGGGTCGGGTCGGGGCCAGGTTGAGTTTGAGTATGAGTTTTTGTTCGGGCCAAAAGAATGATGATTGTGACTGTGATTGAGATTGAGAGAGCCGCCCGAATTGGCCGAACTCTACAATGTATTGAATGAGTTGGGTTGGCACAGATTTGAGGATTAGGAAAAGAGAGGGAAAGTGGGAGAAAGCGAGAGAAAGGAATACGAAGAATTGTTGCTTTGCAATGCGTTGCAATGCAATGCAATGGAATGGAATGGATGAGGAAGTGGAAGCTGGTTCGAGTTCTGTTGAAACCCGACTCGGTGGAATCATCCTGCTGGCTGTTGCCTCAGCAGCCTCAATCGAAACTTCGGAGAAAGCCAAAGCAAAACCCGGGCATTTGAGGAAGAAGAGTGAGTGCGAGTCCGTGGGCCTAGAGTGAAAATAGGATTAGATGAGATGAGATGAGAATGGATGAAGATGAAGCTTGGGCAGGAGCAGGATCGGCTTGAGTCAGTCACTCAGTCAGTCAGTCTGATGAACTCTTCAATTTCATGGCCCCACAATTTCATTCCATTCATCTGCCCATCAATCTCTGTAACGATTAGTGGACTGCAGCACACAGTACACAGCAGCAGTGTACTCCTACCGAGTGTGCCAAAAGTACACAGACGCCCAAATTGGCCAGCCTCTCAAATCTTCTCAACAAAAGAAAAGAAAATCGCATCGCATGCAAGCGTGCCCTGCAAGCATGCATGCCACGTGCTCGCATGCCGAAGAAAAAGAAAGTTGATCAAAACAACTTTCTTTCTTTGGCTGGCTGGCAATTGTATTGCATTCAGATTGAGATCGTGATGAAGATGAAGTTGAGGATGATCGCGAGACGACCCCAACTCCAACTCCAACTCCAACTCGTTCAAGTTTATGTTTACGTTTATGTGCAACCGTCGTCGTCATTTTCTGGACACAACTCTGCTCTGCTGGAGACTCTGGAGCTCTGGAGAGAAAGCAATCGTGGCACACACACACATACATATGGTGGAAGGGAATCATTTCATTTTCTGGAAATTCGGTCGGGTCCGGTCGTCGGGTTTGCCTTTTTTTTTGTCTGTATTTATATCACGCCCGAGTTTTTCAGACCAAGTCTTGCATTTCATTGCATTGGAGTTGGAGCTGACAGAGTTAATCATGAACAGAGTCCTGGTCCTGGACCACCCATTTTGATGCTATTTTTTCTCCATATATTTTGAAAACGATCGAATCGAAATTGGTTGCATGTTAGTGTTCTGGAATGGATGCATTCATCCGTCCGTCCATCCATCCAAGCATGCTTTCCTTGCTTGCCTGCCTGCCTGCCTGCCCAGACAGGCAATGCAGACAAGACAGATCAGATCAGATCAGATCAACTCTCGGATCTATTATTGCGTCGTCTACATTTGGATTTTTGAAAAACGAAAAAAGGGTGGTGCAGATGCTATCAGTAGACTCTCTGACTCTACTCATACTCTGACAGAGTATGAGTCAAGTAGGTACTTTTTGAATGACTAAACCTGACTTGTGAAACACCCTGAATGAGGTGAAAAGGAAAAAATTGAGAATAAGTGGATGGGGAGATATGGAACGGAATGATGGGTTTGGAAGAGAGAGAGCACTGCAGAGGAGCAGCAGCAGACTCTGCTGTGCTGTATTTGTAGTTGTAGTTGCTCCTTGTTTGTGACTCTGCGTTGTCTGCCAATAAATCTTTGAAGCGTTTGAATTGAATCGCTCAGCGGAAGATAAAACCCTTGACAATTGTTGAATGTGTGCGTGCGTGATTTCCCATTTTTTTTCTTCCCTTCCTATTCCCTCATCTTCGTCTTCTTTCCCTTCATCTTCGTCTTCTTCTCATCTTCTTCATTTTTGTACTTTTCTTTTATTATTATTGTCCTCCTTCTCCTTCTCTTCCTAGCCAACTACTCACTATTTCTCCGCTTTCTCCACTTTCTCCAAACGCTCTCAACCAAGCCAATGAGTGGTGGAAAGTTGAGCCGAGCTGTGCTCTTTTTTTTTGCTTCGAATATGCTCAAAGTTTCCACCTCCTTAGCACAACTGTACTTCAAAACACAACCAGCTCAAAATGCCACTTAAGCGTAGTTCACTGCTGTGCTGTGTGCTGTCAGCTTATGCAAGTATGCCAGTCGCAAAGATTTTCCAATATTGGCCCTTTTGGCTGGCTGATTTGCAAAAATTGGACACCATAAATTGTAGCATGAGCAGGAGCAGTGTGCTACAATAACCTGGAGCTTTTGGTAAGTGGAGCAGCGCAGAATGCCAAGAATTCGTTTTTTTTTATACGAACCAAATCGTTTGCGACTTCAAATATTTACGAACACTTTAATTTTTTTGCACACAAATACTTGACTTTTAGCTAAAAAAATAAGTTGGCATAAGTACATGCAATTACTGGGTGGGATTGCGTAAATCATGAGCAGTTCCTGCTCCGAGTCGGGCAGGCATGACTAGACCAAACAAACAACGACAGTACAAATAATTTATTTTGAACAAGCACAACATCAAGAGAAAGTTAGGCAAAGCAAAGGAAAGGAAAGCTGCTGCTGCTGCTGCCGCTCCTTCTTTCTCACTTTAGAAACAAATCCACTTTTACTTTCTATTGCTCGTCAGGCGGGCACGAACGGGTGAAAGCAAGGAGAAGAAAATCCCATTTGCATTTTGCATTTTAGCAATGTTTCCATTCGTCGTCGTCGTCGTCGTCTTCCTGCTTCTTTTGTCTTGGATTTTAAGACTGGTGGGATGCGGTGTGGTGCGGTGCGGTGTGGTTTTAGCAGGAGCAAAAATGAATCTCCATTTTCATTCTTGGTCTTCGACGACTCGACTTTCTTGTAAATTTCTTGTTCTTTGCTTCCTTGCTTGCTTTCTCCAGGAGCAAAACCAGGAGTGCAAAGGCGGCAGGCACTGCATGCAGCGCAGCGGATTCATTAGTTTACTTCTTCGTTAGCCAAAGCCAGTCAGTCAGTCGGTCCCAAACCCACAGCTCTGCTCTGCTCTGCTCTCAAGTCTTAAATTTAAACTCCATTTCTTGATGAAGAATCTTAGGAAGGAGCGGCTAAAGTGAGCTGAGAGATTGAGAAAGAGCCAGCCGCCGCCGCCGTGCCAGCATGCATGCAGAAGAAACTCTGGCTAATTAGAAAGGTAACACTTTCACTCACTCACTCTCTGCTCACCGAATTGACGTCATTCATTCATTCGGCTGCTGCTGCTCAACAAACAGGCAGTCAGTCCGTCACTCACTCACTCACTCCTTGACTCACCACTGCACTGCACTGCACAAGATTTATGTACACGATTAATTGAGAGGACAGGATTTCAAATCTTTGCATTCGGTTCGCATACTAGTATTCAAAAACCAAATTCATTCGTCAGACTCAATACCCGCCAACGCCCGCCAAGCCACCGTCACCGTCACTTCCCCGCTACGGTGGGAAATATTTTGTCCCATGGTCGTGCTCATGTCGCACAATATGTGACCAGTCCATTGAGTCCGTCCATTCATCTGCACTATTTTAATTTGGTTTGTTGGACTGGACTGGACTTGGACAAAATTTTTCAAACATGTCACGACACAACACGACAAGGCGGACACTCAACTGGAAAACAGAGTCAAGTCAGAGAGCCGCCGGTGAAAGTGAAAGCAGTCGAGTTCTAGGAGAAAGTGAAAGCAAAGAGTTATGTACGTAATTGGGTGCAGGCAGGCATGCATGCATGCAGCGGAAAACCGACCTTGCTGTGTGCCTTGTGCTGTGGTTTTGAATGCAATTCAAAAGTCAGTCAACAGTCAAGTCCAGTCAAGTCCAGCCAGCAGGAGTGGACTTGTCAAGGGTCTAAAAATAGAACACTTTGGCCGCGGCAGTGGTGGCGGTGGCGGTGCTGATGGTTCTGAGTGGTCATTTGGGACTAGTTGTTTGTGAGCAATTAGCAAAATTCTCTTTAATCAATTGACCGGACTCAACTTCATGTATGGCTTCGTGTCCAGACTTGGTCTGGCCTCACGTTCATTATGCAGATTTCAGGACAGATCGGGCAGCGGCGGCGGCGGCAGGTCTCGACTTGTTCGAGAGAAAACAAGCAAGCCGGACGAAACGAACGGAACGACCAGACTCTCGTTGTTGTTTTTTTTTGCATCCAGTTGTGCTGCTCCAGCAGGCATGCAAGCATCGTAATCGTTTATAAATGTTAATATGTAGAGGCCACACGTACAGTACTTGGAATCGCATCGGTTTTCAGAGAAATACCCGGGTTTTATCTTCTTCTTCTTCTTCTTTCGACAAGTGTAGTTTCCGGAAATTTCCCTCATTTCCTTTCCAACCAACTCTGCTGGTGCTGGTCTTTCATGGACCAACTTTTTGAACAATTTTTTCCCTTTCTCCTCGTCCTTCCTTTCATCATCATCACACCTCAAGATTAAGATGCCCAAATTGAAAAACATGAAAGACTCAGAGTCTCAGCTGCTCACAGCTGAGCTTGGCTCAAAACCCAGCGAGCAAAGTTTTCTTTGTACAAAATAATTACGTAATGAGCTCTTGCTCCAGCTTTTGTTGTTTTTACTAATTTTTAGTTGTCGGGTCTTTGCACTCTGGCACTGCACTGCACTGCACTCTGTTTTCACTAGTCCGCCCAGAGGATGGGTCTAGAAAGAGATCATCTTGTGCCGGCAAATTTTTCGACTCCGATCAATTTCGCGACAAAAGACAGACCCCAACGAACGTCAAGACAAGACAGGTGGCTAACGGCTAACGATAAGTGAATTTCAATATTCTACCCGCACCCGTATCCTGCCCCGCGTTCATCGCCCGGTTCTCGGTTCTCTCCCACACGTGCACCCGCACTGCATGGCGTGCAAAAATAAATTGCACGCTCAATTTTGTTTCCAATTTCCACCAGCTTCCACGGTTCTCCCAATTTTCCAACACCCTGCTTGGGCTGGCTGCATGACTGTGTGCATAAAAAACGCCTAAGGATGAGTCCACTCACTTCGCGTTCGCACTTGCTTCCCAAGATTAGTTTCCCACTCGTTTCTTTCTCTCCTTTTTTTGTGTGTCAATTTTTGCCCTCGACAAGTGCCGCCTACCACCAAGTGAGCAGCACTTGCTACTTTCTCATTAGAGTAGTGAGTGCATGTAGTCTGCTGTGCCAGGTTCCTGTTCATCAAAACTACAAAAAACCCGGGTAAAATAGCGAGCAGTGGGTCGTAGGTAGGTAGGTAGGTCAGCCAGCCAGGTCATGAAAGGGAAACACGGGTGAGAAACTGAGATCGAAAGAAAGAAAGTGCGGTGCGGTGCTGTGTGTGAAAATGAGGTGAAGAAAAACCTCATGTTTCCCTTGACTTGACTTACACACGTACGTACGTACGGACGTACGTTTTGCTGGAGTTATGAGGGAAAGTGGTGAAAGCAAAAGAAAGCAGCCCAGCCCAGCACGACGACCGTCTTCTCTGAATTTTCCAACTCATTCTCGTCCTTGTTCCTTGGTGGGAAACTTGGGCAAGAAAACATGCACGGAGAAAGTACTAGGAGAGAAAGAAAAAGAAGGGATGGGATGGGATGGGGCTGTGCTGTGCTGTGGTGACTGACTCCGTTTCCAGATCTATTTGAAAAGTAATTGGCTCCAGAATCCAATCTTCACAAGTTGGTTCGCAGGCCCAGAGACACACACACATGCATGCATGCATGCAAACTGTACGTACACAAACTTAGGGCTAGGCCTATGCAATGGCAATCCAGCAAAAACTCAGTTTCACCCGGGTAGCAGGAACAGAAGTTTGGATGAAGAAGGGGTCCTCGTGCGGGACGGACGAGTGCTCAAGGAAACCTCGTCGTCGTACTACTACGTACTGCGGATAGGGTTTGACTTTATTGAGAAAGTTTTGGTTTGTGAGAAAGAGAAAGTCAAGTCATCGCGACCGACTTTCACTTCATTCCCTGCCTGCCTGCCTGCCTCACGTCCCCGCCTTTCTTCTCAACAATAGGAGAAAGTGGCTGAGGCCGAACTCAGCCCACTACAAATCTAAAAACAAACCGACTCCTCTGAGAAAGTACAGGGTTACTTTTTGCTGTCACTTTGTCATCAGGGGCCTTAAATATGCTGGCATTGTTGGAAACCAAAGGTGTACGGGTCGGTCTCGAGTTTAGAAATTTAGGGGGACACCCTGCGCCCTGCTGCCCTGCTCTCTCTAGGAAAACGAGTGCCTTGTGGTCCTTGGTCCCTGTTCTCTACAAGAAGTTGTTTTACAAGAAAAGTCATGCATAGTTTAGTTGAGTTGAGTCGAGTCGAGTCGTCGTCGTCGTCTTTTGTAGGATTTTCTTGTGTCTCTGCTCAAGGAGAAAGCAGCTAGGAGGAGAAAGGAGCACATGCATTGCTTGCTGTTGCTGCTTGGATGAGCTATTTGGACTCGAGCTCCAGTTGTTCCAACTTCACTAGCATTTCAATTCAGAGCAAAAGCTGAGCTGGAGCTGAACAGAGTGCATGCATGCATGCAAAATGAAGAGACAAGGTTTTGCCAACTATTTTTCTATTGTTCCATCCGAACCCGAAAGCAGCGTTACGTAACAACCCGGGAGTCGGTCTGTCGGGCGGGCATTGTCATTGCCATTCGTGTTTGTTCCTCTTCTTCTGTTCAGTTGATGACATTTCTTGCTCACTCCTCGCACAAACAAATCGAACCCGAAATATATACATGACTGGCTTTATTCATTTTTTGTGCCTGATACCCGGATCCGGGGATCAGTTTTTGTTCCCGTGCTGTGCTGTGCTGTGCGGTGCGGTGCGATGCGGGGTCGAGCCGCCGAGCCACCTGTGCTGTGTTTCAGTACATATTTTATGATGACTTGCCCTTGGCAGCCACCACCGACCAACCTGTGCAATTCCGACTGCGTTGAGTTTTCTGCCTGCCTGCCTGCCTCCAGGAGCCGAATAAGATGCAAAATTTTGACCTTCATTTTGCACGTTCGCCGCAAATATTTGCGTAGCCAGATCAACCCACCTTGCGACCTAGTCTGAATCCGCTATGCATTAAAATATGGGTCAGGAGGTTCAAACAGGCAGAGGCGGGCAGGGCTCGAATACAAAGCGGGATCGGTATTTTCTCCAATGCCCGCGGTTTCGAAAAAAAATCGGTGTTATTATTGGGTGCTTTGTAAAGAAAAACAAGAATGAAAAGGACGTTGAGTCAAAATGGTTCCATGCAGGGTGCAGGGTTTGGCTTGGTTTGATTTGATTCCAATCCACTAAGTCTCATCATATTGTCGTCTGCCTCGGCAGTCTGCATTGCAACTCACCCTTTGCCTTTGTTGTAAAGTCTTTCAAGTAGAATCTCCGAATTTCACATAAAGTCACCACTCCCGGGAGCCTCCTTTCACAGCTTCAGATTTATGTATTTTTGTGGCTCTTCTTTCCACTCCAAATTCCAAGTTCTGTTTGCCCTTGGCTGGCAACAAGATTTTATTTTGGAATTTGGCTCAAAATTTTCAGCTGGGATGACTGGGCTGGGCTGGGGTGCTAGCTGGTTTTCTATCGTCGAAAGCAATGCAGCAAAGAATTCAAATTTTAGCTTAATTTATCAATGCAGAAGGTGCAAATTAAGTGCACAATTGTTAATTTCCACTGCAATTTTGCACGCACTGGGCACTATAAAATGACGGCGATGGGCTGACGGTGGTCCTAAAATTTCGGATTTAATTTAAGTGCCTTTCCGGCAGTGCAGTGGTGCAGTGGACGACTCGCTATGCTTTAACTTCAAAGGACTCCCCCAAGTTTTCCGGGTTTTTTTTTGCGCCAGACTTCCTCATTTGAGACCGAATGAAAATGAAATGGTCGGTCAAAGAAGTCTGTCAAAGATTACGGGGTGGCTGGCTTGGCTGGAGCTGGAATGTGGAGGCGGGCATTTTCGGCAGCTCTTCAATATGTTCTTTCCGGAGAAAAAACGTTCTTATTTCCGCCAGACTGTGGGTTCTCTTTGAGTGTTGGACTCTTATGCATGGACATGATAGCGATAGCATCTGTGGAATTCGGATCTCTTCCGTTCTTCACCTCTCAAAAATCTTTCCTTCTTTCCTCCAATTCTACACAGTTGGTTGCAGAGCAGAGCATCCCGGATGCCCGGTTTTTCATGAACGTGGAGAAACGAACAACTCCCGGGTTTTTGAAACGTAGCAAAAGTACGTTGTACGTGTAAGGTTTGGTTCGTTCAAGATGTCGATAGCGCCCTTGAACTAACAATCGGCATTTGTGGTCGGTCTGAGCTGAGACCGACCACAAATGCTGCAAGCACTGCCGCCGTGTCGTTCTATCGACTTTATGTCCACACCAGTCACGAGTTATAGTGCCCCAAAAACACACACAAAATTCTTCACTCAAGCTACCTGGAAAACAAGAAAATCGTCTGGTCGGCCATACCTTTCCTCCAGAATTCTTTGCAGGTCTAGACCGTGAGTCTGGCCTGGATTTCTGTCTCATTTTTTTGTGTTATTTGGTCTCTCAAATAGGACAAACGCTGAGATTTATTTAATAGTGGGAACGGGATCTTTCACCCTTCAATAATAGGGAGATTGTAAGCTCGTAAACCTAAACCCGAAACCTAAACCTAAACGCTATTTCAAATTTCCCGCCCAGCCTGCGTCG
>JAQGCM010000620.1:0-22822 GCA_034699705.1 Hymenaphorura dentifera | reverse complement strand
ATGAATCCCACTGCAGTTGATTCGATACTAAATTTCATCGTCAGGTCGATTGTGTCGCATATGTCCTATTCGTTCTCATTTCGTGCATGCTCTTTAATGATCATTTGATCATTTTATTATTGATTTGTAGACCTGTAGAATATTAATCAGGTATAAGTCTTGAACTGCAAGAAAACTTAAGCTAATAATAATAGTCATTAATCAGTACTATTGATCTAGATCGACAGACAAAAAAAACTTACTAATGGACAAGACATATCGTCGATCATATCAGTTCGTAGGTTGAGACTGACGGGAACTCATGTCTTGGATTTTTTAAGGTTATTTGTTATGTGAGTCTGATTATAGTCAGCCAGAGTGTCCGTGATCACTTAATGGCCCAAACATACATAACCTTGCTTGTTCTGAATTCCAAAAGAAAACATCAAGCATCACAGATTACACTAGTAGAGTGCCAAATACTTGTCCAATTTTTGCTCTGACTGCTGCATTACGTTTCAACTAAAATTCCAAACTAATATGTGATGCAATATGCTATGCAAGAATGTATTCAAACAAACCTGTCTGTCCGTCCTTCTTTTGACTTATGATAATGCAGCACCTCTTTAATTATACAATGTTTTTGTTTGAAGATTTAGACATTAGTAATGCACAAGATAATGCAGCATTTAGCATGTGTGTTTGTTTTTTCAATTTAGAGTCCCGCTGGCCAACTGATTGTTGTCAAGTTCATGTATGTGTGAATGAAATAATTAGTTGCCTTGCAGTTGCAGTACCGGTGGTGGAGAGTGAATTAAGCCTAATTACTTTGTTATTGCCTCACCTTGACATTTGGAGTCGCGTGGTCATTTTAAAACAATGAAGTCTAACTTAAGTCTTCAGTCACTCAATCCATCCATCCAACAATGAATGAGAAAGTATTTGGTTAATGAATGAAAAATTCTGTGTGCCTGCGTATTACTAAAGGTGTAGCAGCGACTTTATTCTTGTATTTGGAGCTCTCAGAGCTTAGTATTGCCGTGAGCCTTGAAGAAGATCAAAACATCTTAAGAGGATAGTTTGATGCTATCAATAGGAAACGTCAAATTGTTTGCTCAATTTAGTTTTTATATGTTTAAAGTGATGCCAACGATTTTAATGAACAATGTGATAAATTTATCTATAGTGAGAAATTGACCACAAGCCCAAAGTGAGACGTGGCTCACTTGCCACAAATTTATATTTTCTGAGGAATATTCAATTTTATTGGAAACCCTGTAATTTTGAGTACAAACTTTATATTTTAGAAATAAATCCCATCTCCAACACCTGAGACTGCATTTTTATACGTATATTGGAAACTTTAATAGAATTTGAAAAATATTTGACGATCTACACAACTCCAAATAATGTTATTTGTTCGATATTTTAATTAATTAATGTCACGGGTCGATGCATTGCAATTTTCTTAAATCATGCTCATTAATTTTTACTGGACTTGAGCAAATGAAGTAGTAAATGTAATCGTCAGTGTAACCGGCTGCAGAAATATTCAAAAATCATGATTGCATGGCAAAAACTTAACGCTATTGGAATTACGAGAGTTCATGTGTGATGGCTTTTCAATAATATAAAAATATGCAAAAAGCTACGCTGTATTCAAAGAATCGGCCTTGACCGAATCAAGATTGTCAACTTGACTGAATGGTTTGACAAATTTGTTCAATTTCAGTTTTCTTATTTGGTGTAAGTGTCACATCGAGATGTGCGAAGGACCATAATAATGTGAATGTGACACTGTAAAGCCTGTAGACAAAGTAAATATGGTGTCGCTCAATAATATTATGTCCTCCCTGGAAGGCATCCAACTTATGAATCGAAAGTGAATCATACATTCAAAATATGGCAAAATCAATTACATCCGAGTTGTGAGACTCCACAATATGATATGATAAATGTGAATACGTGAATACGATAAATTTTAGTCATTGTTGAGGAGACAGAATGAGCGTCATAGTAGCTGGGTTCTAGGAACTTCTCTTGTGCAATGGAGTTGCTCATAAAATGCAACTCAATTAACATTTAAATTAACCTTTGGATTAATCAAGGTCGGATGGTGACAATGAAGATGACGGTGGGTGATGTGATGATGGATTGATTTTCTATGAAGACATTTTTAAAATCCAATCAGTTTTACTTTTGCCTAATCATTCCATTTGCGCAGATCAGACAAAAAATAGACTTTGCAATGTCTGAGTTGTTTCATTTGCATCGAAGCCGTAAGCAGGATATAATGTACAATGCCGGTTGAGCTTCGGGTACTCTAGGCTTTGGCCTAGGCATTGCAGCAAAATTTTTACATCAACTCTTGCAAAGCAGTCAGTCAGTCCTATACTTTTTTCTCCCGAACTCAGTTGTTAAGGCAGTCGAGTCATTTCTGCAGTTGCACAAAGAAATCTCTAAAGAATGTGAGAAGGTTGGAATTTGGACGGCATTGTTGGAGTTTTGCTTCTTGAGATCTGCCCTCAGCCAAGGCCGTTTTGACCAACAATGCAAAACTTAGTTGCTTCACATTGCAGTAATGTCCAAAGCAAAGCAAAAGGAACAAATATGCTTGGTACTGGAATTTAATCCATTCTGGTGGATTTAGGATAGCATGAAAATGAAACTCCAGGCAAGTCTTAGCTTCTTTCGGATATCTGTTTTTGCTAAATTCTCTTACAAAAGCAAATCCAACATTTCCTGCGTTCTTTAACTTTTATGATGGGTTGATGAAAAAACAACAAAATGCAAGCCCAGGAATGCATGCCGATAAAAAACTGAGTGACTGAGGTGCCGCAGCTACTGCACAATGCACTGGTAGGTTTCAACTTGGTGGTTTGCCAAACGGACAGCAAAAAAATATTCGGCAGGTCTTTGCGGGAATGCGTACATAATGACCCTTTGCTCATCCTAAATCAAAAATGCAGCAATAAAAATTCAGATGATTTATTCAAGACTCGGATTTTGTGTATTGATCGAATTTTTGCAAATCAATCGTGCGATGCTCTTATGTTAAATCTTAATTTTTGTTAAACATGAACTGGGGTGCTTATCTGAGCCTATTTAAAAGATGTGCGCAATAATAAAATCGAATGACATAATTTTTCAATCCAATCCAATATCAAATTTTGAATTTTAAATATTAACTAAAATTCAGAAAATCAAAAAAATACGTATGATTAGATAAAAATCCATTTTAATTTCTCAGGAGCCAGGAATGTTCCTTTACGATTTCCACACCACAACTCTGCTCTGCTGATCGGCATATCCGAGCCCACATTTCGTTAACGTACGATGACAATTGAAACTAGCAAGTGCGGTCAGCGTTTATAATTTGACGTTCTTTTCCTTTACATAAACTTCGAATAAAAATCTGTAGGGATTGTAAATAGTAATTAAAGTCAACTCGCTAGTTAAATCTCAGACAAGTAATCCAATCCAGTAGCGCAAAAAATTAATCATAAATGCAAATCAAGGTTATCAAGGTCGACTGCCAGTTTATTGAGAGTGGTGTTTTGACTTTTGTTTTCATTGCACCATTTCTTGACAATTGAATAGTGTGGATTTGTAATAAAATGTTACACTTTTATTAATCTGTCTCAATTCGTCACGCCATTGCACAGGCAAAACGAATAAGAGCGACACAAGGACTGGACTTGGGTGTAGCAACTTCAAACAGAATGGATCCAGGGATTCGAAATAAATAAAGCATGCATGCGCGAATGTAATGAATGCTAGCCACACGTCATATAAATGTCACTACTGTCAACAATTTGAAGCTGTGTTTTATTCAAATGACTATGAAAAAACTGAAATCAGGAAATTGAAATTATTCTGTTGTCATTTCTCTAAAAGTTTGTAAGTTATTGTGGATTTATTCAAATGTTCGTTTTTGTTGTTTTTGCAGACTGTGATTTTCATCTTATTCCTTTGTCTCTGCGTCCTCTCATCTCATTGTCACCCTGTGTGCTTCAACTGCGAGCCAGTAGTTCCGGGGACTCATAATAATGCAAGTATGGTAGTTCGAGTGATTGTTTCCAGTTCAAGTTCATCTTCATCATCCTCTGGAGATGTTGGAGTAGGGAACAGATACAATGGATATTTCCCATTTCCTTCATTAGCAATGCTAACGACCACATACCGCCCAACATCAATAAACCCAACCACTTATCACCCAGACCTGACCCTTCCACCGATAAGTCGGTCGGTCCGTGCCAAAACGAGTTTGACAAACGAGGACAGTATTTTTTCTGTATTTTATCGGGCCTTTTCCGAAAGAGGTGATAACGCCAAGTCAACCCACCCAAATCACCCACTATTTTTTGACACTCAAAGGCCAAGTGAAAATAATGTGAGTGTCAATGCGAAGGTGGTCTCCGTTGTAAGTCACAGTCGATCCGTATCCGCATCAAGAAATGAAGACAGCGCTTCGAGTTTTCGAAGGAGGAAAGTAAATCCAAATCCAGTCTCGCCCACAAAGCCCCCACCTCTACCAAATGATCAGCCCATAACTGAGGCAATGACCCAAACCCCAGATGATCAAAGCGGGCAATGGCAAGAGAAAGTTTGGGGACACCCTGAAAGAAATTGGGGGGAATCAGAAAGAATCTGGGGTGAACCTGTGAAATCTGAAAGTGAACCCGAGAAAACTTGGGGTGATAAGTTAAGAGTAAACAGTGAACCGGAGAAAATTTGGGGTGAGCCAGAAAAGGTCTGGGGCGAACCAGAGAAAGTTTGGGGAAAGCCGGAGAAAGTTTGGACAGGGCATATTGGCCATCAAAATAAAAGAGCAGACGATCACCAACCGCCGAGAATCTATGAAATTCCGGGGCACACAGTAGCAGAGGTGACCCATTCAGATGACGAGGAGAACCAGCAAGGAAAATTTTACGAACTGGGCGAAGATGAAGAGGCCGAGCCACAAGAATTAAATTTGGAAGAGCCCGAAGTGAGAGCCAGAGTAATGGAAGCTCAGTTGGCAGCCCGAAGCTGGGAACTTCCAGAGCTAAATTCTCCAGTGGACCATTCTCTCATGTCTGGAGTGGAGATGATGGCAGAGTCCATTCAAATACCGCAAACACAAAATGAGAATGTGAATTCAAGGCAGCGGAGCAAGGCAATTGAAAATGAAAGTGTGAATGTGAGTGAGCGTCCTGGAAAGAAATTCGGCTACGTGTTGGACAACAACGACTTACGCAAGTACAGGGTTGAGCAAAGGACACCGGATGGCTCATTGATAATCGGCGAATACGGCATAACTACTCATGATAACGCTTTTCTGAGAGGTGTAAGATATACAGCCGACGGCACAATCAATCCAAGACTTATTCACGAGGCACTTATGAAGTTTCTAGCACTTTGATAGAAGGATATTTTATTTTAGTTCTGGAAAGTCCGGGAGTGAAGGTCGGAATCGAAAACCAATACTCAATCAGTGCCTTTTAGTAGAAAGTGTTTGGGTGCAAATAATAATTAGGTCAAGGAAATAGGAAGGATCCACCGGTTACTTGTAGAAAAATTTGTTAATAAAATTGACTCGAATAAAAACTAATCCCACGTGTTTTTAAACTTTATCGATTGTATTGTTCTCAGTTTAATTTTCATTTGACCAATATTAATTTTTGAGAGCAAAGCAGTGGCAGTAAGCATTCGATTTTGTAAGCAAGCAATTGCCGAAACGATGCATAGATATGACGATGAGTGCAACAGCGCTGCTAGTTCTGGAATTGGGATTCTGCAATGCGGAAATTATACATTCCGTTAGCTAAGGTGGATGGATGCAAGTCAAGTTGAACCTAGTAGAGTCTCTTCGCCGGTTTTGATGAAGTGGATGGTTGCTTTACGTACACACATTAATCTCGAGCTGATTGAATTCTGAATAGTCGGGATGATTGATTAGCACTAATGGACAATACATGCCGCAGCACGACTTGATGATGAGAATTTGAGATAAGAAGAAGAAGGATAAAATCAAGACGAAAGGAGACTAGGCACTCTCATTCACCCTATGCTCTCAACAATGGGCCAGACGTCCACACTATGAATGAACTATTATGCACACATTGCTAATATTCGTAAATAATTTGCTAAAATTCTGCTACGTTGGAAACCCTGACCATCTAAGATAACCAAAAAGTCCAGACTGGTGCACAAAATCATAAATTAAGCTGCTTTTAGATATTCAAACGTTGAGAGGATATTTATTTTGGCGAATATTAAAACTAACGTGTCCCATTTTAGAAGTAAATTGTATTTAAATATTTAAGCAAATAGTGGAACATTTCCAGAGATTTTGAGTGCCTACTTGTAACATTGTAGTGTCAAAGTTGATTGACCACTTTTTCTATGAACAAATTAGTTAGTCCGCCAAGGGGTTGCAATTCAAGATTTATTGATTTTTGACTCATGAATTATTACAAGACTAAATTCAAAGCAATGGGAAATAGGAAGCTGTTTTTTTATTGAGTTCAGTACAATGAAGCTCGCGGAGTGTGCCAAGGGCAAGTATTAATTTATTTCCAAGTTCGTGTAATATTTCAAAAAGTAACAAGCATGCGGTACAAGCAAATTTTTGCAACCCTCGCAGGAGTACTGACTACATTTTCAAAATTGTGTTTTTCAAACTCGGATTTTACCGATCTTTTGAATTTTTATGCGAAAAGAGACATCATAATGTACTCATCCACTGGGAGCAACTCGACTGCTTTCAACTTTCTATCTGGATTTCAAACTTCACAAATAGCTCTTGCCAATTTTCAGAATATCCAAAGCATTGGTTGGGAAGAATTCACAGAGACACTTGTTATCATTTCGGATCTTTCGTTGATTGAAAAAACATTTCCAAAGGTAAATTCATCCCAAACCACGACTACTAATCTTCTGAAATATTCTGAATGCAATTTATATATTTAGACCCTCAATCTAAATTTGGGACCGGCTCGAGGTGCTAAAGTTCTGATTTTAGCAGAAGGCTCAAGGCTAATTTTGGAAAATGTGGAAAAATTTGTCCAACAGAACTTGCCATATTTGACAGATGTATTCTTCGGTAGTGACAAAAATATGCAAGGACTAACTTGTGTGAAGACTGTATGCAATTCAATGGAATTAAAGTCATTTGTAAAGCGTCGGAAAAACTTTCTGGGAGTAGAATTGAAAATGGCAATGGTGGTAATTTGAATTTCAAGCATTCACATCATGCATAATTTGAAAATATAGTATCAAGACAATCAAGAGTCAATTGTAGTTTTGGATATTCCTAGATTTACGGCCAGCAGTCAAATTTTGAAGAATTAGTTGGGACAAATAGCAATGATTCGTTAAATTTGTACATGTCACAACAGGAAATTAACATAGATCTACTCGTTGGACTGCGCCATATGCTAAACTTTTCGTGAGTTACATTTAAATGCTCTGTTTGTGTCATTCGTTGAAATGCCAATGCTTTTTGCCAATTCCTGTTTTGCTCCACCAGAGTCGCATTTTATTCGGCTTCAGAATGGGCCATTTTATACGCTAACGGATCTTGGGCCGGAATGGCGAAATTCGTGGACTCGGGCGAAGTGGATATTGCGCTGAGCAGAACTTACATTTTGCCTTATCGAGTTAAACACTTTCGATTCCTGGTCGTAGTTTACACCGAGAGGTAAATAAACGCTATTTTTATTGTTCAAGTTGTCAAACCGAATCGTTGTGTTGGGGTGCTTGACTTTATGCGACGATAGCCAAAGAAGGGATAATACCACTGATACCATCCGCCAATGATTTAGAACTAACGATGCATTTAAATTTAAAGCACAAATTTAGGCTGATAGGCTTGCTTAATTTTTAAGTTTGGCGAACGTTGTCAGGTCAGAATTTGTACGAGCACGTTTGAAATTTTTAGGCTCTTGGCATACTATCATCCTGCAGCAAAGGAGACCACAGATATACTTGCCATGGACTTCGATTTCAGAATTTGGATTGTTCTAATAGGGCAAATTATCGCATCAACCTATCTATTGAAAGTTATCTGCGGATTAGATATTTCTGGAGCTGTTCTTCAAGCCGTTGGATCCATTTCCCAACAAGGTGAAAAACCTGTGATGCGAATTAAAAATACTTCGTTGTGAGCACAGTGCCTGTATTGATAATTAACTGGCTACTCCGACTTAAGGTTCTTCACATCATCAGAATCATTGCTGGAATCAAATTTCATCTCGAACGCTCTATCTTATCTTAAATCTGAGTGGACTACTATTCTACATATTCTTCTCTGCTCTTCTTGTATCAACATTTTCAATTGAAGCAAATGTTATAAAAACGCTCGAAGATCTATTGCGAAGAAATTACAATTTTGGCATGTTGCATGACTCTTATCTGATCAAGGAGGATGCGGTGAGACAGACTCGCTTAGCTTAGCGTTTGAATGTCCAGAATTCAACGAATGTATGTTACTTGTAGGAAGGGACGACTCCCAAAGGTTCGAAACTTGGACAAATCATGGCTAACCTTAATGCAGCTCATAAAGCTGCAACTCTCGATATAGGGAGCCGAGCCGTAATGCACAACGAACAATTTGCATTCCTTAGCGAAATGAATTTGTACTCACTTTTTCCGGGATTTGCAACCAATCAAGAGATTTGCAATGGAGTCAAAGAGCTGCCTATCGATGCAGAACTAATCAAATCGAGTGCATTTGTCACTAAAGATTCTCCATATGCGGAATACTTGAATTTTGCGTACGTGTGTCCTTACCTAAAAAAATTACTGGTGATTCTAAAAATGTTTTTCATACTAATCTATTCATTCAGATATTTGACAATGTTGGAACGAGGAGTGACGCCAAGATTTTGGAAGAGCGATACTCTGATGTCAATGCAGGTCAAGCCTTCTTGTGAAGGCGATAAAAAGTCAAAGAGAGGAACTATTGTTGATTTGGCTGAATTGAGGACTGTATTTCTTCTCATGGTTATTGGACAAACTTTGAGTTTTTTAGTACTTTTTTTCGAAATTGTGTTGGAAAGAAAGTAAATAAAAGCTGTAATTTATTGTTATTCATGCGATCGATGGTCGAATTTAAAATGATGAGAAACGTTCGTAGGCTCGGAAGTGACTAAAAGTTTAAAATAAAAAATGTTGAGCATCAGATCCCAAGTGCGATCCCGAGCTCAAAATATTTATACCGTCTCCCGCAATAAAGTTGTACATTTAGCTACACAAACGAATGAAAAAATATGAGATAGTTTAGTAATTCATTCCTCCTGATGCGTGGTAAGAGTTCAAAAAATGTATCTGCCACGTTTAATTAGTTTTCACCAGTAAATACAGAATCGAATTGGGGAACAGCCATAAGTGCAAACTGCTGAATTGCCAGTAAGTTTAGCGCTTTTTTTTAGCGTTTGCGCCGCATAGCTTCCTCCATTCCAACTACATTTAACCTTGTTTGCTGTAATGAGAAACTTGTTTGCTATTTCACTTTCTAAATGTTGGATGGTGCTCGGCAATCAGCACAGTTTGCAGCACAAATGACTGCATTGTTTGTTATTAATGGGCTGGACGCCAAATTTTCAAACCTATTACTGTTGAAAGTACAGCAAATTCTCAGAATTTAACAAGTATTTGTCTTCGAAATTCTATTTTATGATTTATTGGCCAACAGGTCAATCAAAGTGGACTGTTGGATATTTGAAAGTCGTTAATTCAAATTACATTTTAGGGATTTTGAGGAAAATACTCGGATAGATTTGTTGATTTGCTTGATTTGTATGTATTGTTAGGGTTAAACTTGAAAATTGTCAACGCATTGCTAGCTAACTCTTCGTCTAATAAACATCCAGCAGCTTACCCCTATGTTCTGTAAACGAATTTTTAAGCAAAACTAAGCTCAAACTTTCGCTCGTCATTAATGTCGACAAAAACAGATAAATATCCTCTTAGTGAGCTTTTTCATCATATTCGGATTGCTTAATACTATCAGTGTGTAATCCCTGGAACTGTGTGACGTGCGAACCGGAAACTAATCAAAATTCGAGGAGGTTTACATCGCAATAAATAAATAGAATTGAAAATTAAGTTCAGGGAAAATTGTAATATTTCTCTAGGCGAGCAATTAAAAAGTTCACACTCGGGGCTAATTATAATTCTGAAATATGAAATACAGGTTCTTTGATTGAATTCAACGTCTGAAAAGGTGAGAAAATTCTCAAGGGCAGTCTGAAGCGCCACAATCAAAACATACTCAGGTTTGCTCTAGTTTCCTTTGTTGGGTGATTAAACGAAGACAATTAGGAAGTTTTTTCCTAGGGTTGGAGGCCAAGTAATTTGGCTTGGACAATCCACAGTTCCTTCCTCTTTGAATATTGTCTTGTGTTTTGAATACCGATGAGTCAAAAAGCTCGTATTTTATTATCGAGTTCAATGAGAGTGAGAGTTTTATGTGTAAGCAATGGCTGCACCTGTGTTTTTACATGTAATCCAGATCACACGTAACATTTTGCATTGTTGTAGTCAGTCACTGCCACAGGGTGCGGTCCAACAATGTGAATTTATTTACGTACGTACGTGTCTTAACTTTTGGCATTCATTCTTTGAGTTTTTTTAAGGTTGACCACTTTATCGGTCCATGCTAAATGTATGTGATGAAAAATCCATGTGAGCTTCCTTTTTTGATGACATTGAGAGACATTGAGATGCTCCCTATAAAAGCTAAGCAAACAAAGGCTATGTCGTCAGTCTATAAACTAAGGAAGTCACTAAGGACTCCTTACAAAATTACCTGCCAGTTTATTGTAGCACTAAATTATAATTAAAAATGTTCAAATATTTGGCCCTCGGGTTTGCCGTCGTTCAAATTGTACTGGCCCAACGTAGACAACAACAATATCAGCCCGCAACTACTCCAGTCCCGATCTTGAGACAAATCAACACGTAAGCCTTCTTCAAATCTTTAGCCAAATTCCGAACTCTTCAGTCTAATTCTTAACTAAGGCGAAGATACTTTTAAAGAAACGACAACAAAGTCGACGAACAAATCTCAATCAATTCTAGCATTTTCAAGCCTTGCGAAATTTGTGAGAACATCATATTCTTAAATTGGAACATGAGAATTCGCTTTTTCTTAACCTTGCTAATCCAACACAAGCATTATCAGGTTTACGTTACGTTCACCGGATGAACTCGTACGTTAAATAATGTTATGATTAGTTCAATACCCGAATTTTAACAAACAAAACAAAGTTAAGAAATTTTATTACGGTTATAATTTTTAAACTTTGACGAATGTAACGTACATTCCAATCTTGTAAATCTAATAACCCTATCCAGGGATGTGTGATATGATTGTAAATTATTTCTTTTTGCCAGACTTTAATCAATCAATAAATCACACTTCAATCAAATAGTCAAATAGTTTTGGTGTCCGCACTGGCACTAATTAAAAGTTTATTTATCAAATGTGAATATTAATCATACTGCAAGTGCACTGTGAGGAAATTTTCCTGCCCGTTGATTTAATACGTACTCGTCTGTGCAAGGAGGGAAATAAAAATACACAGGTTCAGATAGTTGAGCAAAGGTCTGATCGATTTCGTTAGTGAATATTTGCTAAATTTAATTCGCTGCCTGTCTATTTCTCTATGAAGCAGAACTACTGTAAGCTAAAAGCAAATCTAATCGTTTGAAATTTCGAAAATAGACACAATGAGGATGGCAGCTACACGTATGGATATGAAGGTAAGAAAGTTCAGCATGCATGAAAGCTCAAATCTATAAATTTTATCATTCTGGCTGACAATGAGAAAAGAAATTAAATTGGAATATCTAAATATAGCCGCGGATAGCAGTTATAAGATCGAGAATCGAGACGCAAATGGTGTCGTAAAGGGTGAGATATTTTTTTAAAATAATTTGTCTGCCAAATTATATATTTCTTTCACTGAAAAAAAGTAACTGGAAATTGAATTGAAGGCAAATATGGATACTACGATGATGCTGGTCAATTGCGCGAAATTGAGTACGGAGCAAATCGGGATGGATTCAACCCTTCCGGAACAGGAATCAATGTTCCACCACATGTCCCAGCAAACCGAAATTACAATGCCGCTGGAGTTGACTACGATGATGATGGTCAATACAGACCCAACGAACATGAAGTTCCATACCAATACAAGCCTGATACATCCGCTCAACAAAATCGAATCCGACCACAACAACAGCGTCAACAGCAACGATTTTCATCCCGGGGCCTTAACTTTCCTCAACAACAAGTCCAAAATGACAACTATTACCAACCACAAGAGTATGTTCAGCCTGCTCCAGTCAGACAACCAACTTACAGGTCTTCTTTTCCAACTCACGTGCAAGCGGATTTCACCGGTCATCCTGCCACAAACATTAATCTGAACTCAGGATCATACAGTATAAACTATTAATAATTGTTCTGTTGATGTAGTCATTCGGTTAATTTCGAAACTCTTTTGCAAATAAAATTATAATTTTTGTCTAAACTGAGTCATATTTTCCGCAGATAACTTTGGAGAAGACGACACTCTACAAAATGAGTACGATTAGACCCGGTCTTGCTTTGCTTACCTTTGGTGACTGGTCTCATGAAAGGACTCACCAATTAAATAAAAAAGACCGGAAGGAACAACATTAGACTAGGATTTTTTAGAGCAAGGAAAAGAGAAATAAAGAATTATTCAAATGTTGTAAGAAAATTGAGTTGCAATGTTATGCGTGGGGCAGCATAATTTATTGGCTATAAAACATCCGGATATGCATTTGCGTGTTATGAAAGGAAATCCTTTCTTACAGGAATCCCACACGTGAAGGAATAACAGGAGCATAAAAACGTCTTAAACAACAATGTGTGAGTGATCCATTTGAGCATTTAAAAGCACGCATTGGAAAGCTGCCAAACAAATCGTTGAACGCCATAATAATGCGAATTCAGGCTGCCATATTTATCCGTCCGGACCTTGAACCCAATAACAGTAACTTTGCAACTACAAAGCGTATTTTCAAGACTTACGCAGAGGAAGGCCTAAGGAATTCACCTGGTTGATTCATTCAGGTTTGTTCCAATCCAACCCTCAATGCGAGTGAAATTCAATAGCCTGAGTTTCTCTGACCAGAATTTATGACTTAAGACTTTTTAAAAATAAAATTGTTGTAAAATTTTGTAATTCAATAATGAACCGGAACGATTCTAGTTTTTCAAATCGTCGATTGGTACTTAAAATTTAAATCCAATAACAGCAAAATATAATTTAGTTAGGTTATGCTTGTCCTCTAGTTTCAGGTTTGATTTGCGTATAGTTTATTTACGTCGTCCAAATCACAGCTCATACAATACGACCTAAATCACATCGAAATATCGGTTAGTAAAGTCAGTTCCGACCGTATTGTACTGATTAAAACTAATTTTATTGATAAATTAAACGCATGCTAACTAAAAGCGATTTTTTAGATTAATTATAGTCTAATTATCAAATGTAGTAAAAATAATAACAATGAACCCAAAAACACTTGAATCCTCGTAGTACAACTAGATTAAGTTAATACTTAAAATATAAATTTCTGCATTCAAGCTTTTTTCTGGGTAATGAAAATCCCACAGTTTAATTGTCCAAAGTTTAAATTTTAAAGTTCTGTAATGGAAGAATACATAAACTAGTGACGTTTTGGTGAGCAACTGACGAATTTCTGGACAGGCAAGGGACAATGTCTACTATCCGATCAAAAGCGTCTCGGGTGGCTAAACTCTCTGTTCAGGAAATTGGAACAAGTCCCTACCTTAGGGTCTGCACGCTGCAGCCTCAACATTCTTGCCGACGCTTTCATTTCAAAAAATTACTTGACGAATCCTTGAGAAGCCACCCAGAAACGTTACGAAAGCACTCCTTTTAACTCAAAGATAGAAGTAGTATAGCCAGACTCCTTGAGATTTTCTTAGCTTCAATACCTATTTAAGAAAAGTACATTTATGTCTCTGGTTAGCTGGGGATTTTCAAATGCATCAAAAAATTAAAATAAATCTAATCTATTGTCTATTAAACAGTTTGTAGCCATTGTTGGTAGGTCAATTAAATCAAATGAATGACTGTAAAAATTGGACTGGACAACTAAGTTGTTAGTTGACTCTTGCACAATCCATAAAGTTTGGAAGTTTATCTTTTACAATTCCAGAAATTTGAGTTGTGCTTAGTTAATTATTAAACGGTTTTCGTAAAAATCCCGAAATGTCTATGTCAAATTGATTTGACAGCTTGCCCCATAGCATATTGCTGTAATGGTACAATATACTCATATACTCTGTTGAGGTCTGGCAGGGATTAGAAACATTCAAAAATGCGAATGATTTGACTGTGACAGCCATTCTTTTAATTTTATGATTATTAAAAATGCCTAAATATATTATTTAATTACTGGTCTCCACCACAAAGGGTGGAACTTATAATTACTGATCAATCCTTAGGATAAAGTGAACTAGCTCTAGAAGTAATTGTCAAGTGTGCATTTTATAATTTAACTGTTAAGAAAGCACAGTCGCAAAACAAGTAAAAATAAGCGTCATTTTAAATTAAATCTGCTCTCGTTCCATCACACATTTTCGTCAACGTCAACTCATTGTTGCTAACCACAAATCAATCTCTGCCACTCTTTCATTTTGAACATTAAATTCCAATCTACGAGACTACAACAATACAAAATACGTTATAATATACTGAGCAATCAGTGAATTAAACTATGTCATGTTATTAGGAATTGTAGCTGATTGTTGAGTAGAAAGAAATGCAGGTTATAATACTTTGTTGTGCAGAGTTCTCGCAAACTTGAAGCATACATTAATGCTAATATTAATTGTCACCTTTGCGTGATACGCTTTTACTCGTGTGCTTGATGGCATTATAACCGGTCTAAATGAAGTAATTAGCTCGGAATTCAGCTTCTATTTCATATTCAGAGTTGCGAATTTAGAGCTGCTTTCAAAACTGAATTAATTAGCAAAGAAATTGATTCAGTGGTTATTACAAAACTGGAGCAAGGTATGCAGCAGAATAATTCATTATATGTTAATTGTACTATTTCAGCGTATTTAAGTCAAACAAAGAATTCATAAAATTCGAAAAAGATTCAAATTGATTCCATCACACATTCCCAAAAATATAAATCGATAAATTTTGTAATTTGTTCATCCACTGATGATTTGAAATATTTCATGGCGAACTCCGAACTAGTTTATCATCTTAAGGTTGCATTTGTGTTGTATCTAGCTGAGCGGTGCTCGTCAGTGTTCAGTCTGAAACGAACGAGTACACGGATGTATTGTTACAAAATTTCAAACCTACTCCCAACAATGAATGTAATGTAATCGTAGTCTATAATTGGGCCGCCGTATGCCAACATTATTTAATGACCCTCCTAAAGATTATGAATGTTAAGTTCAAAATACAAATTCAAATGCCTGTAAGGATCTGTTGCGCGGCTGCGGCGTAATTTAAGATGCCAGTCATAAAGTATTGCATTGTTGAGGATTACATAAGTTGCGAGAACTTACAATTATTATTTGTAGTACAGCTAGGATTGAATTCATTAAGCGAAAAGTAATGCGAGAGACATACAAATATTTGGGCTGCAACGCCTTTGCTTTTGCTACAGTTTCAAGCCGGTACGTCGCGTTGTGCTTAAAGGTCGACTTTTAGTGTTCTGATTGTTCAACATAACCATGCTGCACTACACAATCCTACGATGAAATGCGAGAACGCTTATCAAGGCGATTACGAAATATTCAATAAGCATTTGCAATCAGATTGGTTCAATTGTTATGAGATTTCGGCAACTAAGTTTTGGCTTAAACCTGTGGGTTAGATCTCTGAGTTGAGATTTGAAACAGTAATAAATTTCTAACCTTCTGACTTGTGACCATTGCTAAACAAATAAAAATCAAACTTTTCAGTGCAATTAAAAATTTAGCGAAGCTACTCAGTAGCAATAACGCAAATAATAAGAATTTGGCAAGTCACATTACTTGTAAATACAATATTTATCAAATTAGTATTTGGTGTACATCGTAGTATGGATTAAATTTCCAAAAATATCTCAGCTCTAATCATAACAACCCTCTTACACTGCAGAGGAACTCGTAACGTAACTCGGTCGGCGGCTAAAAAGTTTTCAGCTGAATTACGTCCACTTAATAAAGTATTGTGCAGTCAAACGAGCGATGAAGAAAATTGTCGGACCTTTCTGTGCAACACAATGCAGCCATGAATCAATTGGTATTGTGAAAATTCTGGAGTGGAACAATGGAATCCAATATCTGCTACTAGTTTTAAGTAATTAATCAACGGTGGAATGCAATTTTACACTAATCGCCCGATAGCATTGGATGTTTCTATTTTTAGAACCCCCACAACAAGAGTCCCGATGGGTCCGGATTGCTCAAATTGTTTGATTAATACACTATTATATTCTCATCCACTTTTAAATGTTGATATTACAGCAGATAAGAAACTACAACCAGCACATGTAAAAAAAATTGTAAGAAAACTGTAAAGAGAGAACCTAAATTAAGTCTTTTAATTCATTGAACTCTCTAAAACCCCCAAAAAACATTATATTACTTGGGGAACTACGCTAACTGATGGATATCGGCTACATAATTACAAATCTTCCAGTTTCTGTACGGCTTCATATTATTTATCCAATTTAGCATGGTTATTTGTACCACAGACTATTTTCATTAATTACATTTACAAATCTTTGAAAAACTTTAAATAACTTATCTATTCATATCAATTTGCTTTGTTATGTTTTGTGCTGTCAATCATGTGATAACGGATCCCATTTCGGGCTAGTCTATTATAAATGGACATTGCTGATGAGCCTTATTCCGTTGGATGACAAATTGGACAGACTCTTTTGTCAAGAATGTTTCGACTAAATCGCTGACTGCTCTGGGCGACCAACCCAACCGTTTATCTGTAATGTAATCGCAACTGACGTAATATCCCATGAATTAATTCCATCTGTAATATTCATCTTGACTTTGCCTTTTGTTTTGTCTGCCAGGGCTTTGGGCTTGGCAGTCGGATGCGATGGTGGCTGGGTCAAAATTTAGGGCAACTTTTACTTAATGAACTGTGTTTGTGTGTGAATCAATAGCTGCACTCCGCACATACAAATGAGCTTCAAATCGAAGTTTAGAAGGCGAGGCTGTGGCTGCAGCCAAAGTATGCACAAAATTGTGCCTCGGTCACTAATACTACAACTGCTACCTTGCCTTAGTTACAGTTTAAAAAAGTGAAGAAATCTCATTCATCGCGAAATGCGAAAATAAATGTTTCAGTTCTACAATCATAAATTCAAGAAAGGTTCACCGTATGGGCTTGTTTGTATTATGTTTATTGCAAAGCTCTTAAAATCCACATGCGAAGGTAGAGGCATTTGGACCTGAGAATGATGAATTGAACGCTCGACACTAAATTATGTGCTCACATTACATTTTACACTACATATTCATTTCATGAGACATCATTAGCATAGTAAAAATGAATAATCACCTTAAGGTGGAAGTTAAATTCAAATGGAATGAATGCAATAAGTCTTTCTTCATTGTTACAATGCCCACTGCACCGCCGCGATTTTGCAGTTACGATTGCAATAATGAATTTATTTTTTGATGAAATGATTCATCAGACCTTTTACCACTTTTCTCTGCTTCTGTCCAATGCTTGGAAATACGCAGAAATGGCACATACGATACAAAAGTCAGTTTAATTCTTAAAATATTCTGAAGTACATGCATCGGCGTTCCTTGGTTTGGTTGATTGTTGTTGGGTTTTAAGTTTGCATTGCTTGCTGAGGTGTAACAGAGGCAGATCATTAACTCAGATTTTCCCATTTTGGATCCATAATAGTCATCCATTTCTGTAGACACGAAGAAGTTTTATCTGAGCGCCTCAAGCTTGAATGTGTCAGGGACAAAACAAATAACATTTTGGTTGGGTTAGAATTTATGGTTTGGGCAGTTGATTACATAAACTTTGAGGAAGTTTGTGAGCTGAAAAGTTTACCAGACTTTTGCAAATTAGCTTATATTTGGCAAACTTTAATCTTAATTGTTTCACCTACCCATACAACCGTGTAAAATATGTTCAATATGTTTCAAAATTACACGGTAAGTTATGTCGCGCTCAGTTTTAGCACTAAATCTTAATATAAAGAAGAGGTCGAGGTTGAATTGAGGGCCTATGTTTGTGAAGTGATTGCATTTGAATTGGCAGAAAGAGGATGTATGAATGGAAGATGAACACAAAGCAACATATCCGTCATTAATCATGGCTAGATGTCAATGAAGATTCCACCCACCTGCTCAATAAAGTCGTGTTCGATGAATAAAAGTCCCTAAGTCAATGCCAAACTTGTTCGTTTTAGGGGCATGTTCGACGACTAAATATTTGAGACAGGTGAACTTGACTTCTTCGTACTTGTTGTTATTTTTCTTTCTTTCTGGTGTCAATTATTATTTTCAGAATAGATTGAGGAAAGATTACGGGCTCCACGCTTCTCATTGTTTTCCTTGCGCCTTGCGTGCGTTGATTGTTAGCAAGGCTAGGATAAATCGAGAGTCGGACATCACGCTTAAATGATTATATTAAGGCTATTATTATTGTCATTATAGAGATTAATTACAACACAATGATGCAAGACTGCTTACTATTTTGGTCACAACCATGTTGCATTTCAACAGAAATATCAACAGCATCAATCGAAATAATCTAACAACAATCTGGTGAAAATTCTACTCAGTGCTTGGCATTTCAGTTTTCAACCCATTAATGAAAATTAGTCTAACGAAACTTCTCACATTTGGCCCTAAAAAGCTGGTAAAGATGGAAGCCGCAGAAAATTGCCAACACAAATTGAATAATACTTTGTAAGTATCCAAAAATCCTGATGCAAATTACGTTTGTCGTATTTTTCAAAAGTTTGTCAACAAAATTACAACTCACGCGAATACTATTTCATATGCACTTGACAGTTTTTCTTTGACTCGAAATCATGAGCATGAACATGTGTTAATATTTCCCAACCAAAGCATTGTTAAACAAACAATAGTTTTTAATTACGCGTGCACGTGGAATGCGAGACAGATAATGCAGACGGTTAATGAACTCGCTGTTAATGGGTAAAATTTAAGAATGGTTTGAACCGCTTCCTACGTTATGTCTTCTAGAATGAATGAAACTACGAATTGCTAATTTTCGTTGTTCCATCCATATAATGCACACTGAATCGACCAAATCACCGAAACAAAAGGTCAACTTTTCACAGCTGCTGTTTAGACTATATTTTCTCTTAACAGTTTACCTCACTTTACAAACAAATTAGTTTGTAATTTATTGAGGATTTCATTATGTGAATGCTTCTGCACCTATTTGTCCCTGGCTCATTGCACTAATCACGTAATCTCCGCAAAATTGTACGATCAAACCATCAGAGGAGAATTAATTGCTAGACTCACAAAAATCTGAAATTTATGGCAGCCACACAAAGCAGGATTTTCACACTTACCTAGCGAAAATGAAATTGTTAATCCTGAAAACTTTGCTGGGAATTTGTTAAGAGAGCCGTACATATCTTTTAATTGTTTAAATGAACGAAAGCGAAACCTTTACGTGTATGTAAGGCGCTCAACAAAACAAAGCTATATAATGTCATTGTTGATGAGAAAATAAGTTGAGCTTTTAGCTGTAGAATTACTGCCCTGCCCGTGCAATGATAATTACAGCACAGGGCAGACAAGCAGGCTTGGCAATTTGCAATGCTTCATTTAGGGGGATTCATTCTCAACCACATTTTTGCAGGGATGCCTTTTGCTTTTGCTCTACAAGGCAAGGATGACGACGGCGAAGACACGGACACGACTCACCTTACTCTGGGACGGTCGCCTTAAAGAAACTAAACTACATTCAAAAATGATACATTGATGTATAAAACATTACTAAAATTCTCTTCACAGTTCATTTGTTCTCTAGAATTGTCAATTGGTGGTTACGCACGACTCTGGGACAAGGGTCACTCTAGAAAATTGAGCTTGGTCATTTAGCTAACTAATTATTGTTATTGGATAAATATTCCGGCAAGCCTAAGACACAATGAGGGTCCTACTGGTAATTAATCAAAAATTCTAAATTCAAGTGTTTGAACAATTTGCGAATTAATTTTCTGAATTTGATTGTAATTAGGCAATCATCGTGTTGGGTTTAATAGTTGCAACCGCTTTCGCCGAAGACTCGAGTGAGTCTGAAGAAACTGCAACCCCTAAGAAAGTTCTTAGAAAATACCGAGTCAGACGACCTGTGTCCTCCGGGTCTAGTGAAAGTGTGGAGGTAGTGAAATCATCACCTCGAATTCGCAGAGTCCGAGTCAAACAAGCCAAACCAGTGGTGATTGAAGCCACACCGCAAACTCTTCTCAGCGCTCGATATGCGAATGCTCCAGTACCAGAGAAAACACAACCGGTGCGTAAAATGTCTTTTTTTTAATTTGTGCTTAGATATTGCAATAGAATTGTGCGAATTTATTTCAGGTAGGTCCATTTCAGAATAACTTCAGTACTTCTTAAAAGTACAGGTTGAGATTGCGTGAGAAAGCTTGTTCTGAGATTTAAAGTTATTTTTTCGATGCATGCGGCGGGTCATGAGATTTGTACCATTTAGTAGATTACTCCCTGCCGTCCCTGCTGGCCAAAAGACCAAAGGCTCGGCTGCCGAGTTACATTACATTGCCTCATTTAGAATTGGAATGCACTGAATTTCGTAACTTTAGTTAGAATCTTGCACAGTCAGATGGATTAAATTGGTTCATTAGGGTAACAAATGTCGGATGTAGTGACTTTAGCTTCCTTCATTTAATTCTGACATTTTGAAACTTGTGTCAATGCGTGAACAAAATGAAACCAAACGAGTTGTAGTGTCCCAAAGGTTTCTAGCTTTCCAATTTTTAATTTTTCTAATGAAGGTAATACTTGGAAAATTATTTGAAACGCCAGCTCCTTCCTAAGATTTAATAGCAAAATAATTTAAATGGACTATTCCATTTCTGTAAGAAATCTTAAATCAAACATGAAAAGTGTTTTGTTTTATATACACTGGTGGGTGTCAGGTCAGGGTTAATTTACAAAGTAAACTAATTCACACACAATTGCTGTGGTTTTGCAAATGAAAAAATAAATTATTTGTTCATAAATTAGAATAAACCACTACATTTTCCAAGGTGTTTCATGTTAATCTACTTTTGAGCGGCTAGAGTGGCTAGTCGACAATTTGAATAGAATAATTGTAAGGCAAGGTAAAACACAAAATTCCACTAGGACTGTCCTCCACGAGTTCACGAAGAATGAATGTAAATACTTTTAGTGTACAGGTTCATCAAGATTGGAATCGTGTAGATTGCAAATTATGAGGGCTGCGTCGGAGGTAAACTTGGCTGCAACTCGAAGCACGTCCTCAGAATAGGCAATTGCACAATTTTTGCATTGTTCCAATATCTCTTAAAACTGAATGAGACGCAATGTTCTTATCACTTTTACCTGTTGGTGGTCACAAAGCATTCTGAAATGAAAATATTTTGAGGCAGGAACTGGACGCTTCATCTTGACCCTTAATTACTTAAGCGATCACCCTACAGGCTAATTATTACATGTGCACCACCGCCACGTTTGCAGAAACACTGTTGCAAAAAATGGATTCTAAGGATGAAGGATATCATGTACTATATTGGCAATTAATTCCCATTCCCAAGATTTCGAGTTTCGTAGTCGAGTCATTTCTTAACACACCATTTTCTCCTCAATATCTGCACACAACCACATAACTATATTTACGAACAATTTCTTTGCCTTCAAATATAAATTTTCAGCCGGCTTTACGAGTTAAAGAGTTTTTTCAAGTTTCCATTAAACCGTATAAATCGCACCTCTACTAAATCCGAACGTTCATTAAGTTTAGGTTCCAAATTTAAGACTATTTTGAAGACGGAATTGGTAGTACTGCATATGTTCTGCTACCATAAAACAACCCGAAATATTTTTGCAAAATAGTTTGTTTTTGCATAAACAGGCTCAGAAACTGCAGTATTACTTCCGCTCTAATTCTTAATTATTATTTTAAATTGCAACCGTTCACGGCATGTTTTCCGGAAGCAGCATTTTTAACTTTTTCATCCACAGTAGGTGTTGATTTTACTAGAGTTGGTCAGGAGAATAGTTACTTGAAAATTCACTTATTAAATAACAAAGTGTTTCAGTTCCGTTTCGCAATAAACTATTCAGTGGCCATTGCAAGGAGGAAATTACATTATAAACATGTGTCGTCCATTACGCATTATATCGAATCGATCTCATCATTAAATTACGCATGTAGATGTATGTCCACACCTTGGTCTAGTTCTGAGTGCCGTCAACACGTGCACCATAAACTGTTTCATTCATTCATCCATAAACAATAAACAAGATCAAAAGTGAAAAGGTTGACAAAGGCAAGTGATTGGGTGTAGTCTTTACTGCAGTACTGTAATCGAATCTAGAAGGTCCTTTAAATTGAAATTGATTTGCGACAATGGCTAGACGTGCATATTGAAACGTAGGTGGGCCGCACCGTGAAACGGGTTTCGGGATGAGGCACGACGGGACCGACTTATCGGGAGGTCGCGCGGGGCTGGTTTTGGGTCGTTGGGAACAGGACTTCGGGACGAGATAATGGCAAGAGAATGACCTACCGGGGTTGTGGTGAGCGGGGCGACAGCAGGGCTAACC